>CAVNYN010275895.1:0-27220 GCA_963692815.1 Nyctanthes arbor-tristis | reverse complement strand
GGGGGGGGAAACTCTATTTATAATCTCAAAAAAAAAAAAAAAAAGGAACCAAAAAAAAAACAAAACTCTCTATTTATAACTCTTTATTTTACTTATATTAAAATTTATGGACAAATATTTTGGCTAAACCAAGAAATAAACTTGTAACAAATAAATTATAGAGAGAACTCACTCTTTATTTTAACATGCTAAATAGAGCACAAATGAGCCCAATATAACTCCAAAATTTAGATTATTGTGATTTATAACCTTGACCTTGGTGTATCTCACTTTTTTTTGTACAATTTAACCCTTTCTTACTTAAAAAGATCATAATATCCTCAATTTTTAGTTAAGTTAGAAATTAAACAAGAAATAAATAAAATCTCGAATCATGTGATCTGGTTGTGTTAAAAATAATTCAGGTCATGTACGTAATTTGATTGTGTTTGAAAAATAATAATGACTTAAATTTAATATTTGTGAAAGCACATGACTTCTGTATTCTTAAGAACACACACTGACATACACATATACATCTAATGTTTACGTATATAGTTTTTAATTTAATTATAATTTGAGAAGAAATACTTAAGTATAGCGGATGCACTATTTTAAGTGATACATCCTATCAATAGTACAAATACAGCCATTAAGGTGTCCACATGTGCAATTTAAAATCTTATTTTTTAAAAACAAAATGGGAATTATTTGTCCTACACATGACTTTTCCTCTTACTTTATTTTCCTGAAACATATTCTCTCTCCTTGTTTGACCATTTGCCACGTCCTTTCTTACGAGATCGACAATATTCGAACGCTAATTGCAAACCAAAAAATTAACAAGTTTATGCTAACTCAAATTTCCATTTTACGATTTCAATATCGTTTGGAATAAATTTTAAGTTTCTCTCAAATATACAAGAAGATTTCATAATTACATTTGTATAAGCATATAATGTGCATAGTATTTTTAAAAGTTGTTCCACATACTGACCATTAAAGTACACTGGACTGGTAGTAAAATTGAAAACTCAATTTGTTTAAAATTATATAAATCACATAGAATGCTCAAAAAATGCATAAGTCACATTCATAGATGTCAATATATTCATATATAAATATAATCATAAAATTCTTTGCCGCACACTTCGAAAAAACATTAAAATCATACCAATAGACATTATTATAAATCTCAAAATGAAATTTTAACTGGTAGTGATTCACAATTGTTTAATTTTTCTATACAAGTTTTACACTAATTCAGGCAGGAAGATGAGGAGAAGAATACAAAATAGGAGAGAGAAATTGCGTCAACAAAAGGAGAAATAGTGTTGTGCAGGGTTAGGAGAGGGAGGTGGTGTGAATGCAAGATCATGTCATGTGGGTTCATTTTTATTTGTTATTCATTAAACAAAGATTTTAAATTACATGCATTAATAACATCCGTTGTACTTAAGTATTTCTCTAATTTGAGGGTATGTTAATATTTTTTAAGTTAAAAAAAAAAGGAATGGTTGAATTAATTTCAATCCATTATACTAATTCGTGTCTTTTTACATTATATATATATATATATATGTGTGTGTGTTGCGCTAACATGTTGGTCTCGTGTCGAATGCGCCAAAATAATAAATATCTCACTTTATTAAATTTAAAATAACTTGTAGAAGCGAAGCGTAAACCCACAGAGAACGTTGGATATATCAAATTATCTTGAGTCAACTAGTGAAAAGGGGGTTTTGTGAATATTAAATTAAAATTAATAAAATAAAAGAATAACACAAATAATGAACATACGCAAAGACAAGTAAGAAAATAAATGTGAACTTAGTAAGAAAATAAATGTTAACTTCAGTTCTTAGTTCAGTTGTGCACTTCACATAAAAGATAGTAATGAATAGCAAAGTCGTTCCTACTTTCTTGCAAAATTATCAACTCTAGGCAACAATAAGTTATGCTACCCGAATTTTCCCTTAAATATATCAAAATAAAACAAGTTTCTCAATTAGACATAATCGTTTAGACAACTTAGAATAAGATCTCTAGATTTAGAATAATAATTACATGAAGAATTAGGGAAATAAGTTAATCTAAGCAATAAATCCTATTTAACTTATGTTGTGTTATTCCTAATGATTAACAATCATTAGTTACTACTTCAATTAGGAGAAATAACAATTACAGATTGAATTTCCAAAGTTAGCAATAGAAAATCAATTGTTTAATGTAGTTGGCGTAAACTAGATCAAACAATCAACATTCATAAACATGAAAAGTAGAATAACACAATCAATTTCACATAAGAGTAAGAAACAACGTTATTGGAATCAATTAATTAAAAGTAGAAAGTAGCAACAACATCCCCTTAGACCGGAGGAAGAAAGAAGTTAGTCTTGTGGCTCACTCAGGAAAAATCTCGATCCAAACTTGTCTTAATTGTAAACTAAAGAATAATTCTATGGACTTGTGTTTAGTTGTGTTTTTATTCCTAAGACTCGACCCCTTTATATTAAAACCATAAGAAAAAGAGTAAAAATTGTGTAAAAGATGTGCCATAAAAAGAGTTCTACATGAACAAAGAAAATAGAAAAAAAAATCGCGCGTGGAGGTTGGTGCGGCTGCATGGCAGCTCAGTGAGGCCACATCTCCCGAATTGCTGGCCCTGAGCAGTGCACCCGCACTGCTGCTTCTGCTGGTGTTGTTTGTTTCCGTCAGTGTGGGTGCGGCCGCACCATTCACAGTCTATTTATTTTTTTTTCTTTTCTTGTTTTTTCTCTGGCCCATCATGTTCTCTTTCCGTTGCCTTAGTCCCTGACCTCCAAAATTCCTGCAAAGTTCACCTGAATTTGAATTTTTTTAAGTATTTCCTTATTCCTATAACAAATAAACAAACTCAACATAAATAAATATTTTAACACAACAAAACACATAATAAACTACTAGTATGCAGAAATTAAACCGTATAACAAAACACCTATCACTTGTTTGTTTTGATTTTTATCGAGAGAGAATTTATAGTAACAGAATTCATTCATTTTTTGTCCCTCTTGGTGAGTAAGCTTTCTGGGTCTGGCAAAAGCATAGTTGGGGCTCACCACCTTTAAGTGAATTTTGGGACAAGAATCTCCTTTAACAGAAGAAATAGAAGCTCATGAAGGAATATTATCAAAACCTAGTTCACTCGCTGAGTACTCTTTAAGCATCCATTCCTGGATGAATGGGTACAGGATAAAATTTTAAGCTTAATTCTTACTAGATACACTTGAAAGGTTCAATTTCAATCGCTACTCACGGAATTTATACATATAGCTTGCCCTTACAACTTATGGGAAAGGGGGGAAAAGGATAAAATAATTATGATAGAATTATGCTGTAAAAGGAACACGACGCTCTTCCGATCTCTAAAAGAAATTTATATTAGTGCATTATTGATACATGCACGCATGTGTTGTTGCATGTGAACAACCATAAGCCATTTACTATATAATACTGTATTATTAAATATTATTGTATTATTATTTTATTTGCATGCGAAAAATCATAAGTCATTTACTAGATATTATTGTATTATTAAATACTGTATTATTTTATATTATGTTAGTTTTTCATTATTAAGTTATGTGTTTCATGTGGAGTAGGATCCTAACTTTATCACTAAATTAGGATATAAATTAAGCTTTTTGTTTGGCAAAAACTATAGACGACTCTCTAGTCTCTAATAATAAATCAATATTATTGTATTATATTATTATTTTATTTTATGTCAGTTTTTCTTTATTAAGTTATGTTTCATGTAGAGTGGACTCTTAACTTTATCACTGAATTACGACATAGAATAAATTTTTTTAAGTTTGGTAGAAATTTTAGACTACTCTCTAATAATGCATCCATTAGTTTACTTGGATAATTCCGATCTAGATTTTGTACACACGTTGAATGATTCTTAAAATTCAATTCTATTTATTGAAGTTTTATATATGATGACAGTAGGATGTCTTTGATCAATGTATTAAATTATTGAGTTTTCATATATTATAATAATGTATCACTACTAGAAAAGGAGCTAATAGTAACAAAATTTTAGTAACAGAAGCAATTTATTACTATTAATAACGGAATAATAATGTGTTAGTAACGGAATGCGCACAGCTACGGAATTAGTAATTGATCATTTCTGTTGCTATTTTTCATTACCAATCCGTTACTAAATAGTAACGGAAACAAACTACTATTATTAGTAATAGAATAGTAACGTCTTAGTAACATACAGCACATAGCTACGAAATTAGTAATGGAAACATTTATGTTGCTACATTTTCATTACCAATCTGTTACTGAATAGTAACGCAAAGAAATTGTTACTATTAGCAACAGAATAGTAACATGTTAATCATGGAGCATGTATAACCACGGAATTAGTGATGGAAATATTTCTGTTGCGACTTTCTCATATCAATCTGTTACTAAATAGTAACACGAACCATTTGTTACTATTACCAACGGACCTTTTTGTTACTAATTTTCTTGAAGAACAAAAAATTTTATAATTCGATATTTAGAGTATAAATGAAATATATGAAATAATATATAACAAAGGTTTAATTAATAAAAAAGCTCCAATGTTTGAAAAAGAAAATTTGATATTTTTGAATTAGCAAAATTACTAGAGAACATACTTTATATAAATTATGGGGTAATACATTAACAAAGAGACATGCTAGCCTAGTGTTGGGGCTTTACTTCTCAGCTGCCACAACTCGAGTTCAAATCCTCACAAGAGCACTATAGGGAATTAATTCTTGTGGGTTGGGTTGGTCGGGTCGGGTTAGGGTTAAACAAATCTTTTTTTTTTTTTTTAAAAAATTCAAATCCACGATTAGTAACGGAATTAGTAACGGTCTAACACGTTGCTAATTAGCAACAGAAAGTTCCGTAATTAATTAGAAACGGAATATAAATTCCGTTTTTAAATTAGCCACGATCGAATTGGTAATGAATTTTGTAACAGTATTTTTCCGTTATTAATAACGGTTAGTAACGAAATTGACCCTTTCTGTTACTAACAACACCTGTTCTTGTAGTGTATTAGTATCCCATTAATCTAGCTTAGGTGCTACACGCTAGCTATGAGTAGATGGCTAGATGCTGAGAACCAATTCATATATAATTGCTTGCAAATTCGCTCTATATCTTACATAATTTATTTTCTCTAAATTTACATATTCTACTGCAATTTTTTGCACGGCATCAGCCCCTGTCAATTGTATATATCCTTTTATGATGGGCGGATTGCGGGTGGGGGGGCTGTCACCTCCACACTAACTCTAAAAAATTCATTTTGTATTAGGACAATTTTAAACTTTATAAATTCACTCACATCATAAAATATTAAAATTAGTCGAAATGAATGTTAAAAAAGTTTGGTAGTGCAGCGGTAAGAATTTTGAGTTTACTTGTAAGTGGTCATGTCTTCTACCCCCATGTCTTCCAGTTTTAAATTTTTTATCAATTCCTAAGTCTTACATCATATTATTTCTTTTGATAAAATTGTGCAAATAACATTTTCTTCTTGTTATTTCTTTATTTTTTCTTTTGCAACTTCTTATATTTTTCTTTTTAATAATATTCACTACTTAATTTTATTTTTATATATAGCCCACCAGACAAATGCGTTGCATGTTTTTGTTTTTTTTTTTAAATATCTCTTTCTTATAAACAAATACTTGTTCACTAACTTAGTGTACTTGTTGTTGTAAATCTATATCACTACAAATTTTTGCAGTATGATCTATTACTAATGGCCCCCAGATCGGCCCATACTTTATCTGATTGGTTGAATGAGGATATCTAGCTAGTCCAAAAAAGTTCTAACAATTTCTCTCTGGCCAACAGTGTAACTAAGTTGAAAAATGAAGGGTTTTTTTTTTCTGAAATATTTAATGAATTTATGGTGGGTAAGGAATTAGAGAAAATGTGCAAGAATAAAATGGAAAACCAAAACTCTATCCAATCTACGCCTTTTTTTTTTCTTAAAAATAAAAAGGATATTTATTGATGTAAGGAAAAGCAATACAACATAAGTCTTTCTCCCCAATCTACGCCCTTTATATTCAATAGAATTTTTTTTTTTTTTTTTTGAAACATGTACAATAGAATATTTATAATTAGTTATCTTATCATTTCATATATCAACAATGTAAATTCTCAGCCGTGGCTTTTTTATGATAATTGTGTTAAATTTACACCCCCATAGAGTAAATAATATAATTCAGATTTACGGAAGGAGTCAGCACTCGATATTGAGGTATGCCTAAATCTTAAATTACTGATTTGTGTACAGAATTTCTTTTTCAAATATGTATATGGCTCAACAAAGGGTTAGCGTTGGGTGGCGGCAGGAAGCGAAGCATAATGGAGTCTCCCCTAGCTACGCCCCCATTCAATTTTGAAATACTATATCATTTCTCAGTGATAGTAGAATGAACTGTTGCGATTAGGGAGCCATGGAGGTATGTGAGAGTGACTACTTAAAATAGCACTTTTCAGATATAAGGCGGGCAAGATGTACAATTCCTTTGTCCACGATCCGCCTTATTTTTTACTTATCTATAAATAAGTGCGAAATTTTACTTATCTATAAATAAGAGAGAGGTGTCCATTTTCAACAAATTCAATCATTCCATTACTCGTTCTCACCTCTAAATATTTCTCTCAGTGCTCAATTCATCCTTTTCCTCTGAGGTTATTACTAAGAAGTAATCACTCAGTGTATATAAAATGTGAAATTCCAAACAACGACTTCCATGGGTTAGAGTTGTTTGTTTTCTATTAAATTCTTTTTTACCCCCTGAACAGTATCAAAAGTTATTTTTTAAGAAAAGAAGCCATGAAGATTTTGTAAGTTTCATAAAATATATATTTATCAAAAGTGATTCACATTGAAATTTCTATGTTCACAACTATTTTTGTTTACAAGTAAAAATAGATTTTTTTGAGAATGACTGGCGAAAAGGACAACTTACAAGTGGGTTCTGTAGAATGAGTTTGTGAACATTTATAAATTGATCGAGAGAGAAGAGAGAATCTTGGCATCTTCTATGTGAGTATCTTCATTTTTTTCTAACTTAGTTGACAGAATAAATAGAGTTTTCAAAAAATAAATAAAAAAGGTTGTAGATTCGAAGAATATTATATAGTTTCAGGACCATAAAAGACAAAAAATAGTTAGGTGCACGGGATTGGGGCAGCACTTTCCTATATTTGAAAATGTGTTTTTGGTACTAAGGTTGTTGTTGTTATTACTATTATTATTATTAAACAAATTGTGTTCCGTAGAATGAGTTTGTGAACATTTATAAATTGATCGAGAGGGAAGAGAAAATCTTGGCATCTTCTATGTGAGTATATTCATTTTTTTTCTAACTTAGTTGACAGAATAAATAGAGTTTTCAAAAAATAAATAAAAAAGGTTGTAGATTCGGAGAATATTATATATTTTCAGGACCATAAAAGACAAAAAAGTTAGGTGCACGGGACTGGGGCAGCACTTTCCTATACTTGAAAATGTGTCTTTGGTACGTAGGTTGTTGTTATTGTTATTATTATTATTATTATTATAAAACAAATTGTGTTCAGACTTTTGATGATAATAAATGTGAAGTTTGATCCATATTTGTTTATGGTTTTAAGCATGGAAATAGGGTAGACTCTTTCAACGATAGTAGTTAGTGTGTGTGTATATATATATATATATATATATATATATGTGAAGCTCATATCCATTATTCGAAAAAAACTTAGAGCACTGAGCATTCGGTGCTCCATTCACTAAATTCTTGCCATGTGTATTATCAAGAGTCTCACTTCAACATCTCACAGCCCATCACCCACTATAATTTTGCCATGTGTATTATGGGGATGTGAGGTGTCGCAGTAGGACCCTTGATAATACACATGGCAAGAATTTAGTGGATGACGCACCGAGTGCTCAGTACTCTTGGAGCACTAAAGTTTTTCCCCATTATTCCTTTCTTTTGGAATTATGATTTATTATTTAACTAACGATAATCCGAATCTAGTATCACATATATGGCACTATTTAATGTCATATATGACGTGTATCAGAACATGTCACGTGGGAAGTTACAATCATGTGTCGTGCTCTAATACACACTACATGGTGTCATACGACTGACACTAAATCATTTTTATAACTAACCGATACAAAAAAATTTTATATGACACTTCTATCTCATGTGGGACATGGATGCACTTCTTGGTAAATATTCATGGAAGGTCCCGTCTCATGTAAATTGCCAGATTTATGAATTTCCTCTGAACTTCTTTGTAAATGTTACATGATTTTTCTAACAAACTTTTTGTATATTATCGTATGGACAAAGTCAATTCATGGGTAGTCAAATAAGGGTAGCAGCCATGAAGTTTAGATAGGTACAAAACAAAACATATAAAAGCAACGAGATGGATAAATTCTCATTTGCATAATAAAAATTCATTGTTTATCTTTATAGTTATTCAGTATCGTCACTCTGACATATTAAATATTATCTTAATTTGATCAAACTGTCATCGTTTGAATAAAACATATCTTGAGAGCGATCTCTATTATATTATGTTCTTAGACAATTTTTTTTTTAAAGTCAGAATACACATTTCATCTATGTAATTTTTAACTTGTTTTGAAAAATAATAAATAAAATGATTTTACATAATAGTTTATTATAAACTAACTGCGAAACACGTTGCACATAATTAATAAACAACAAAATAAATTGTAAGGAAAAGAAAAGTGAACCCCACCCGTTTGTTTCACACACTTGCTCTTTAATTTGTTCGTCATTTCCCATTAATTTAACGAAGTCTAGTCTTTCGTTTCCCACTATGCTCTAAAAACGTAGTGCTAGTGAGAGATCATTTCAATGTGACATCATGTGAGGACGTAATAATTATATTAGGTCCACTTCGATTGAAAATTTCAGAGTTCCATTTTTTTTCCGCCCTTTTTTGTGCAAAACAGTATAGAATTTACTTGAACATATAATGTATAATAATAATTAGGGTAATTTACACCTAACGTCTCTAACTTTTCAAGTATTAATAGATTGTGTCCTTAGCCTTTATTTCTCTTTGGCTGGCTTTTCAACATTTTAAGATCGTTACACCTAAGATCCCTGGTGATGGAAACTGTTTATTTCAGTATTTAAGTTGGGGGTATTATGATAAAATATAAAAAAAAACTAAATATTTTAATATTTTTCTTCTAAAAAAATATTTTTTTAAAAAAAAGGGGACGGAAATGGCAGCCCTTTTGCTACCATATCCGACAGCACACTAGGTGGGGGGACTCCCCTTTATGGCAGCCAAAATGAGGAGAGTCTCCCCCCGGGGCTGATCGCCACCCCAAAGGCTACCAGACTCCCCTTTTTTTAAAAAAAAAAATTATTTTTTTGAAAGAAAAATATTAAAATATTTAATTTTTTATATTTTACCATAATACTCCCAACTTAGCAGTCGAAATAGACGGTTTCCTTCACCATAAACCTTTTGTGTAACGATCTTAAAAGGTTGAGGACCCAACCTAGGAGAAACAAAGGTTGGGAATGTAATTTATTAATACTTGAAAGGTTAAGAATGTTAAGTGTAAATTACCCTAATAATAACAACACAAAGGATAACTGGTGAAGTGGCACGTATGATAACCAAGTGTTTGATTCTCACTATAATCTTCGTCTATTCAATGACAGAGTTGGGAACTAAATTCAGTGGTGTCCAATGGTAAAATCAAGAAGTATTAACTAATAGGATGTGACTTATTTTATTTCTTTTTTCCTCTCTTCACAAAACAAATAATATATCCGTCCCATGTAGATGATCTAATTTTCCTTTTCTATCATCTCAAAATATTGTCTACTTTTCTTTTAAAAATGTAGTTAGAATATTAGCTTTTTTTTTTTCAGACGTGTGCTCTTCCGATCTCATTGTAATCAACAAAATAGTGTTATTTAAAGTAGGCCTGAGCAAAAAATTGGAGCCCGAACGGGTTACCCAAACCGCACTAGAATGTACCTGACCCCAATCAGGTAGTGAATAAAAATTATGCCCGAACAGATACTCAAATTCGAAATCAAACAAGTTTGGACAGGCTTCGGGTTTGAGTTAAAACCCGAAAAAACCCGAACACTTTTTTTTACTCCCAAAATTATTAAATTCAAATTTCTAATTAATTTTATCTCAATCCACAAAATCATCTCCTTTATTTCACAATCACATATTCACATTTTGTTTACACTCGTCTCATTCACACACAAACAATAAAACTCTAGATCTGTGTAAGATATGTAAATTTATCGTTTTCTATGAGGATTTTACTAGAGATCGGAAGATATACATTTTTATTAATTAGTTGACAATACGGCGAGTTTATGGTAAAAGTAAAAGTATAAAATTAGAATATAAATAAAGTCAATTAGCCAAACGCTAGTGCCTAATTGTTACATTAGTATCTTCCGATATTATTATTTTCATTTAAGTATATTATATATACTTTAATTTTTTCATTCTTACCCATTTAATTTTTTTCCTTTTATGCGCTCATATAATATGCGTTAGATACCCGAAAAACTTAAACAAAACCCAAACTGTTACTCGAACCCAAACTAAGACTGAACCTAAATAAGCTTGACATGTTTAAGACCGAACCCGAACTGAAATATTTGGTCTGAGTTTGATCAATTTAATACCCGAAACCCGAACACACAGACCTAATTTAAAGTACCTGTATGTGTGTGTGTGCGCACGCATGTGTGTATATAATAAATGAAAAGGTACGTGTGTGTGTGTGTGTATATATACACAAGGGAAATGAAATTAAACTTTACCTTTTTGACACTATTCGTTGTAGTTTTCTTAATATTTGTGAAAATTGAAATTGGGCAATTTTTGTGGGACAGAGCTCCTAGAAGAGATCATTTTGACTAATTATGTAGATATAACTTCATGTTGGTAATTAATGTAAATTCCCCAATTTCGCCCACAGAACCGTTGTTTAAGGAATTTAATGAGACAAAGAAAAAATAAAAGAATGAAGACAAATTTATAGACTATCAAAGTTTTTCTCTATATGATTCAAGTTGCTATAACCATATAGAATTTTATTCACCAACCCACAACCCCCAAGTATTACAAGAAAAATATTCAAACTTTACAGCATCTAATTTTCTACTCTTTGAACAAATCTCAAAGAGTTATAAGAAAAACTCACAAAATTCTAAACTCGCCAATTTTTCTCTCAAAGACTTAAGTCACTCTTGTATATAAAAGAAGAGGAAAACACATCTATTTATATGCTTTGTTTACTTGGAAGGCAAGACAATTCCTTCTAGAATTTGGATTCCTTTTCCTCCAAGAACTCTTCTTTTTTACTTTTCCTTTTCCTTTTCAACTTTGGATTATTTTTGGCAATAAACCCAACAATCTCTACCTTGCCAAAATAAGCCAAAATCTTCATCTTCTCCAGTCTTTTACACAATACTCGAGAAATTACTATGTAAGCCTTTGACAATTTGACAGTCTCATACTCCATCATATGAGTATAATCACTTAGAATTAACAATAAATTCCAAGCATTTCATCGGCTCAATGTCGAAATAAACTTGCTGAAATTTATGGTACAACTCTCTTGTTGACTTTCCAGAGAGTTCTTCAGCCATCGACATTACTATAACCACACACCCTACATCACTGTCAACCAATGCCCGTGTGTAAATATAACCGCCAGAAGTAACAAATATCCTTTGCCATGGCACCTAGCGACACGTCATGAGGATACACCCACTTACTTCATAGCACATCACTCCCCACAAAGAGAGTTGAGTTGTCCAAATTCTTTGAGCCAGTAGCCGAACATGCTTTATCTCTTGGACAATCTCTTCTGACGTGACCATGTGCTCTGCAGTTCCAACAAATTACTTTCCTTTTCCCAGAGTTCTTCATCTTCGGGCTTACTACTAGATTCAACGAGTTTTCAGATGAAATATTACTTCCACCATTCAACCTTCTTTCTTCATAGATTAATTTACTCGTGACTTCTGCAAAATTCACCGTCTCTTTTTCATACATTAAAATAGGCTTGATATACTTATAAGACGCCAAAAGAGACCAGATGAGCCTTAATGCTTTATCCTCATCTTCAACTTTAACTCTAATGGATTCCAGTTCAGAAACGATGCCATTGAGAACACTGAGATGATCTGAAATTTACGTACCTTCATCCATTCGTAAAGAATGAAACTGCTCTTTCAGATAAAACCGATTTGAGAGGCTCCTTGTCTGATATAATTCTTCAAGTTTCTCACAAAGTTCCTTTGCTGAAGATATTCCATTCACGTTTGCAAAGACCTTTTTTGCTAGTTGAAGACGTATCATACTTGCTGCTTTCAAATCCAACTTTTCCCAATCTTCATCGCTCATATCGGGTTTGACAACTCCACTGTCATATCCGATAACAACTGATTTTCCTTTGTTGAAACTCGAGTTTGGCTTTCCCTTCAAAGCCTTATGCAGTCCAAAATGAATCAAGACATTCCTAACTTCTACTTGCGACAAGCCGAAATTGATTCTACCGTCAAATTTCTCCACTTCATATTTTGCCATATCTTTCCTGTACTCCACCTTGAACAAAACCTAACACTCTGATACTACTGTTGAGAATTAATGTAAATTCCCCGATTACGCCCACAAGATCGTTGTTTAAGGAATTTAATGAGATAGAGAAAAATAAAAGAACGAAGACAAATTTATGGACTATCAAAGCTTTTCACTATATGATTCAAGTCGCTACAACCATATAGAACTTCACTTACCAACCCACAACCCCCAAGTATTACAAGAAAAATACCTAAACTTTACAGCATCTAATTTTCTACTCTTTGAACAAACCTCAAAGAGTTACAAGAAAAACTCGCAAGATACTAAACACGCCAATTTTTCTCTCAAAGACTCTAGTCACTCTTGTACATAAAAGAAGAGGAAAACACATCTGTTTATCCGCTTTGTTTACTTAGAAGGCAAGACAATTCCTTCTAGGATTTGAATTTCTTTTCCTCCAAGAACTCTCCTTTTTTCCTTTTCCTTTTCCTTTTCAACTTTAGATTATTTTTGGCAATAAACCCAAGACTTCATACATTAATGTTAAACAACAAATTTTTATAATAAAATTCATAAGTTCACATAACTTTTTGTAGTTTATTTTTGGGAGGGGCTTATAGTTTGAATTTGAATACAAAACTAAAATTTTTTATCTATCTATTTAATGATTTAAACTGATAACATTTTACATCAAATTATTATTCCAAGATCATTCAAAAAAGTTAAGGAAAATAAAATACTCCATTGGTCCCCCTCCACCATTGCATCTACTACATTAATTGTTTTCTTTTGTTTCGAATCTTTCGAACGGATTTTATGGGTATAATGTAAAATAGGGATCTTTGGTAATTCAAGATGCGGCTTATCATTATCGAATTGTTGATTAATCGTCAGAGATGGCTTAGAACCAATAGTTCATTGTCTAATAGATCTTTCCGTTCGTTCTGACCTTTTTTCCTTTATAACTAGGAAAGAAAGGTGAGAATTTTCTGAAAGGTAACTATCTCGGTTTCATTTATAAATTTCTATAGAATCTTCGAAAAAGACTTTCCTTCCATGAGACAAAAGATCTTCTTTCTAAAGAGATTTGATTCGGAACTCTTATCCTTTCTTTAGGTTCATTAGGATTCTTATTGGTTGGAACTTCCAGTTATCTTGGAAAAATTTTGACCGGACACTATTGAGAAACCAATTCAAAAAATCGATTATTTTTTGAATCGTGAAAGATTAAACACAAATAAAATATGTAGTAACATCTCAAGTATACAATTATGATTATACATTTTAAGATTTCAATAAATTTCAACTACTTTCACATCAATATAATTTTTAGTTGGATTAATTTCACAAATCATCCTCAACCCTTGATTTAAGTATCGGCTGAGTCCCTAATTTTTTTCCAACCTCCTGGGTCCCTAATCTTTTATAAATTCACACAAAAAGTCTGTCAATATTACCGTTAATTTTTCAATAAAACTACCGTTATACTCCTTAACTTTTTAATTTTAAAAATAAAATGTTTAATAATATAAAAAATAATAAAAAATTAAAAAAAAAAAAAAGAAACACCCTCCCCTCCCAAATTCTTGGTTGCCGGAAATGGCAGCTGAAATGTTGCCTTTTCCAGCAATCAAGCCCCTCTTCGCTGCCCGCCGGAAAAGGCATGATAATGTTGTCGTTTCCTGCAAGATTGTTGCCATTTTCTGGCAGCACTTTTGATGCCAGAAACAGCAGTTAAGGCTGCTTTCCGGCGGCAAAAAAGGGGGTGAATCCCCCCATTTGCTGTCGAAAAATAGGAGATTCACCCACACCTTTTTGGCCACAAGAAACATCAATAAAATTCTATCGTGTGTGACAGCAAAAATGCTAACAGAAATGGCAGCAGTTCTACTGCTGGAAGTGACAGTCAACGCTGTCTTTTTGGCAGGCCATTTTCGACAACAAATGGGGGATTCAACCCCCTTTTGGAAGCCTGAAATGACAGTATTCTGATAGCCATTCTTGGGAGGGTGGGTTTGGGTGTTTTATTTTTTTATTTTAACATTTTTAAACAATTTGTTTTTAAAGCTAAAAAGTTAAGGAGTATAACTGTAATTTTAGTGGAAAGTTAACGACAATATGGATAGAATCCATTAAAAAGAACATTTTGTACGAATTTATGATAGATAGGAGACCTAAAAGGTCTAAAAAAGGTTGGAGAGCTAACAAATATTTAACTCAAAAGTTGGGGACAATTTATGAAATTAACCCTTTCCGATGTAGCCCCAAATTTTAAAGGACTACTGCTTATTTAAATAAGGGTTACTTTTACAAATCGTCCACAACATTTGAGTTAAAAATTAGTTTCGTCCCCAGTATTTGTTTTCACACTCCATAGCCCCTAACCTTTAATAAATACATGCAAATTATCCTTTTTTCCACTATACGAAAAAAGTTTAAATGAAATGACAATTATACCCCTTAAACTTTTTAAAAAAAGTTTTAAAAATAATAAAAAAAATTAAAGAAAAAAAAACCCCATCCACCCATGATTGGCCGCTGGAAATTGAAACATTCCAGCGGCCAGCCATTCAAGGGAGGGTGAATCCCTCCCCCCTCCTCAATTTGCTACCTAAAATGCTTCCATTTCGGGCAACAATTTTAGGGAGGGGGATGAATAACTCCCCTTTTAGGCTGCCAAAAATGACAGCATTTTGGCTGTAGGAAACGGCAGCATCCAGTGGCCAAAGGGGGTGAATCCCCTCCCCCCCACCAATTTGGCAGCAAATTGGTTTGGGGGGAGGGGCTTCACCCCTTTTTTTTGCTGTCTTGCCATTTCTGGCATCACAAATAGGGGGGAGTCTCACCCACTAATTATGCAGAAAATGGATGGGAGACTCCTCCAATTTGTGATGCCAGAAATGACAGCGGTATTGCCATTTCTGGCAGCAGTTGCCAAAAGAGGAGAGGTGAATCCCCATTTGGCAGAGATTTTTTGGGGGGAGGGGCCCCCTTTTTTGCTGGCGGAATGGCCAGCAGCCGGAATGTTTCCATTTCCAGCGGCCAATCTTGGAAGGGGGTGTGTGGGGTTTTCTTTTTTTTATTTTAATTTCTTTATTATTTTTAAATTTTTTTAAAGAAAATTTAAAGAGTTTAAGGGATATAATCATGATTTTGTTGAATTTTTTTGGAATAGTAGAAAAAAGACGATTTGTGTGTATTTATTAAATGTTGAGGCTATAGAGTGTGAAAACAAAAGTTAAGGACGAAACTGATTCTTAACTCAAAGGTTAAGAACAATTTGTGAAATTAACCCTTTAAATAAAAAGAAAAAAGGTCTACGGCTAGATTTTAATACCAATTAAGTTTAAATAATAATCTGATTCGCAGGTAAAGGAAATGCGTAATCATGTGTTTCATGACTTACACAAAAATTTTACTATCAATTATTATGTGGCAAAACAAATAGTCATTTGTCACATGGGCATGAAGACATAATAATTTTGTGAGAAAAAAGTCACGTGGTTTAATTTTTCATACTTTTGCGAGAAAAAAAATATCATAGAGCGAGATTTTAATTTTTTTTTTTTTGGTTTTATAAATATTTTTCATCCTCCATGATGCAAATATTCTCAACAAAAAGAATTTTTATGTACATAAAAATATACATATATTTTTAGGGATTTTAATTGTGGTGAAGAAAATAAATACATTAGGATTTTTATTTTGTAGTGATGAAAAAACACAGGTTTGTTTTTTCACTTTGTGGTGTAGCTAAAAAGATAAGTACTTAATGAGGTTTATATAAGTCATTTACCTTATGGCCTTTTTAAGTAAATAAAAGAAAGAATTAAAATTGTGGTGTCATTAGAATGGTGGTGCATGTGTAACAACTCTTATAAATATAGTTGAAAACGTAAACTCTTATTAGATTATTCCTAAAGTATCCTCTCAATAAATTTTATGAAATGCTTGAAATATTATTGGAACTATTACTATTTGGAGAGATGGAATGCATGCTTGGTGTTTTTTTTTTTAATTTTTTATTTTTATAAACAAGGAGAGATAGGGGAGGGAAGGGAAATTAGGGGAGAAACGGCTGTGGTTCTAACTCGAGACCTTCTGCTCAAAACTTGAGTATTTAACTAATGTACTACAAATCAAACCACTAGTGGTTATTATTCCAAGTGTATTGAAAAATGAATTCTTTGTATAACAACCTACCTTATATAGAGGAATTTTAGTCAACTAAAAAAATATATTTTTAATAGGAAATTTACTTATTATTGGGGACAGACCAAAATGGAAAACAAGTCCATAAGAAATGGAAAGAAGAGAATAATAGTATAGTTCATTGTCTTTAATTTCTTAGCTCTCATATATATTCGTCATTAATGTGGATTTTTTTATCTATAAATAATAAGCATTACAAAAGTGAAATAATAATTAAAATGAAATGGTATATCAACGAAAGATTTTTTAAATTTTACTTTTCCATCAATCTTGATTAAAATTATTTTAATTTTTGTGAAAATAAAAAGTAGACTATCTTTGTGAAATAGCGAAAGTAAACATTTATATTCCGATATATTAATTAATGAGTAATGTCCAAAAACCTTCCGCATGTTTTGTTACAAAACTTCCCTTCTTATGTGGCTTGTATAAATGTATACCACATGGATTTGAAATACATGTGGCTTCCATCAATGCATGTCACATGGAGTATGAGGTTTTGTAGGTTCTTGAACGTTTTCATGTATATGAGTGTCGTTATACCCATTGTCCATGTAATTTAATGTATGCAAGTCGCGCGACTACGTGTATTTGCAGGTGTTTTCAAAGTATTTTTGTTTAAAAATAGAGTTGGTTATTATGAGAATGAGTAGTTAAAATTTATGCAGTATAAGTGGTCTTGTCAAATATATGAATGTGATTGGTTTATGAACATGGGCTTTATGCATGCATACGTATGACCTCACATGAGATATATATAGGTGGCATGTTAAAAAATTTGTGTGGTCCGATAAACAACATTATTCCGTAGTCAGCCAACTAATGTATTAGACAAATAAGGTATAGATTAGTAGGTTTATTTATATATTGATTAATAATTATTACTTAATAAGAAGTATTAATCGTTTTCCTTCATTAATTAATTAATTTCAAACCCCTCCTTAACCTCTCATCCGTCTATAAATACTCATGTATAGATTCTCAAATTCAAGCAAACCAAAATTACTCACAGTTACAAAGTTCTGAATCTTGCCATTTCATAGTATTATGGCTTCATCCTTAACCTTCAAAGTCACAAGGCAAAAGCCGGAGCTTGTGCGTCCGGCGAAGCCCACTCCCCATGAACTGAAACCTCTCTCCGATATCGACGATCAAGATGGCCTGCGTTTCCAAATTCCGGTAATACAATTTTACCGCCATGATCCCTCGTCAATGGCTGCAGGGAAAGACCCTGTAAAAGTCATCAGAGAGGCTCTGGCGAAAACTCTCGTGTTTTACTACCCATTTGCCGGTCGGCTCCGGGAAGGAGCATCCCGGAAGCTGATGGTGGACTGCACCGGCGAAGGGGTCATGTTCATTGAAGCTGATGCTGAAGTAAGTCTCCGGGAATTCGGGGACGATCTTCAGCCTCCGTTTCCTTGTCTGGAGGAACTGCTTTATGATGTTCCGGGCTCCGGTGGAGTCCTAGGCTGTCCTTTACTGCTCATTCAGGTATGTTCAGACTCTGTTTTTACTTTCGTCGATGTGAATTGTTAAAAGACGACAAACTATACTTGTTTACACATACTATATAGGAACTTGAAGTTGAGAGCATTAAAGTTTGAGAAAAGAAATTACAGTCCCTCATCAGATTCCTTATTCCAAAGCCACACGACCTCTAGCGGTTGGAGAAAATGAGTTTGGACCATAAGAGATGCTGGTTCATAAATATTTTCTCAAGTTTTTAATTAAAAAAAATTAATGAGAAACCCAACAAAACCGGCATCGGTTTTGTGGTTTAACTGGGTTTTTTTTTTTAATCAGTTCTCAATGATCTTATTTTTTGATTATAACTGGACCAAATTTGAGATCGGTTGCTGGTTTTTCCAGTTAAATTGGCCTGTTTCGTCTGGTTTGTGACCATTAAGATTCAATCATATTTTATCCCATTTGGGGGGAGATATAAAACACCCTTTTGCATAACAGTGTCATGTGAACATTTTTTTACTTAAAAATGATGCGATGGCACTGCCACAGTGTCACTTAAGTTGATTTGGCTCTGAGGCGACACTGCCCAGATAGAAATTTCTAAACAACTAGGGTCGGGTTCCGTACGAAACCCGGTTTCTAATGAGATGCTGTAATATGGTGTGTGTTAGTGAGGTATCAGTCAGTGATTAGATACCGGACTCTGTAAAAAACTCGGTCTTGTTTTCATGACCGGACCACTGCCCAGATAGGCGGCCTCCCTCTAGCTAGCTCTTGGTTATTTCTCTTACAAGCACACAAAAATGTAAGCTTAGTTACACATCATCGCATGTTTTATACAAATCTCAATTATTCATTTTACTTTAAAAAAATAAAGATAAAACAATTACAGTTTAAGACAACCAACCATCGTCTTCAATTTGTATTCACAGTTGCAATTATGCTTCTAACTTCTTTCGATTCCAACAATACAAAATGACAAAATATTTTCACGATACGTGTTTTAACTTCTTTTTTTTCGACCGATACGTGTTTTAGCTTTTGAAGCATGCTAACAAATTTAATAATTAGATATAAATCGATTAAGTAACAAATTTACTAGAAAAATGATTATAAAAATGCAACAAAAAGATGAGCATGCAAGTAAAATAATACGAAAAAGGAAGGAAATTTTTATGTAACTAAAATATAACTTCCCGTCAAAACGAAAAATATATTTCACCTATTAACAAAAATAGTGAGAATATATTTATCCATACAACACAAATTTTAATAATAGTGATGTTACTTCTTAACCAGCCTGACTTATTTTCTGAAGTTTTACGATGATGATGTGACAAAAACTAGTCTATTATTTTATCAGATGGCTTAAATTTTCATTAAAAAATCATCGATCAAGGAGTTATAAGTACTGCTAAGATTGATCTACTTTATATATAATTATTAAGTTGATAAAACATGAATAAATGTGGTGACTCTTAAATGTGTGTCACTCTCTTTACCTAAATAATCGAAAATAGTACGAGGTACGTGGACATTATTCGTGATTCGAAATTAGTGGGCCTATATATATGAATTCATTGATTTCATTATTTTGTTCTTCTTGATTTTAGTAAAAAGTAGCGTTGCCATCAAGCTTATCACTCCCCACTATGTCCAAGTCTTTTGAGGAGTGTGATGTTGAATAGACACAGACACCACCAGATCCAATAATGCAAAACATAAACTGATTATTCAAAGAATTATTAGATCAAAATTCTTGAGTAACACGGCATTGGAGCCAATTATATATTCATTGAAACGATAAGACGTATAGTATAGTAAAGTATATTATTAAGATCCTTTTAGATGTAATTACTAATCTCTTCGTTTGAGTTCGTAGTTAACTTATTTCTGATTTAAAATAGAATTTAGAGAGTAACAACGTTTGTCCATGTTTTGCAGGTAACTCGATTGAAATGTGGTGGTTTTATCTTTGCCCTACGCCTCAATCACACGATGAGTGATGCGGCCGGACTAGTCCAATTCATGGCGGCCCTAGGCGAAATTGCACAGGGTGCGTCTGCCCCTTCGGTCTTGCCGGTGTGGCAAAGAGAACTACTCAATGCCCGACAACCACCGCGTGTGAACTGTATACATCACGAGTATGATCAAGTACCCGATACTAAAGGAACCATAATTCCTCTCGACGACATGGTCCACAAGTCATTCTTTTTCGGCACCAAGGAAGTTAACAACCTACGCAAACGCGTCCCTCCCCAATTCCGCAATAGCTCCACCTTTGAATTGCTAACGGCTTGCCTTTGGCGATGTCGCACTATAGCCATCTCCCCTGACCCCGATGAGGAAGTCCGCATTCTTTGCATAGTTAACGCGCGGAATAGGTTCAACCCTCCCCTTCCCCAGGGATACTACGGCAATGCCTTCGCATTCCCCGTGGCAATTTCAAAAGCAGAGGACTTGTGCAAGAAGCCATTAGGATATGCCCTCGAACTTGTAATGAAGACCAAGGCCGATGTCACAGAAGAGTACATGAGATCGTTGGCCAATCTAATGGTGCTTAGGGGTCGACCCCATTTCACTGTGGTGAGAAGTTACCTTGTATCCGACGTGACCAGGGCCGGATTTGGAGACGTCGAATTTGGATGGGGTAAAGCAGCCTATGGAGGACCAGCCAAAGGTGGGGTGGGTGCCATTCCTGGTGTAGCAAGTTTCTATATACCTTTTAGAAACAAAGATGGCGAGAATGGAATTGTAATGCCTATATGTTTACCTGCCTTTGCCATGGAAAGATTTGTCAAAGAACTTGAGTTCATGATCGGTGATCAGAACCCTGTTTTAATCACATCGGCTCTGTAATCAATCGACAAAGATCGTGCTCTTCCTAAGGATACTTTTTTATCCGGGGCGTTATGTTCGAGCGGCTTGTTTCGTGTTAGTAATACATATATGTTGTTTTGCACTTGATCTATGTCATGTTAGTAATTTCAAGTCGTGTAAATTGTAATAAACTTTTCAATTTTTGAAGCAGTGAGTAACTGTCAGATATAAGAGTTTTTTTTTTCCCGATTTAACGATTGCGATTGAAATTAATAGCCACACAAAGGGTCAAGTGCTCCAATAATCCTATGTGTTTCAACATCTCAACTCATCCACCATCATGGATCCATTGCATTTAGTTAATCCAAGATGGTAATGTATAGGCTATTTTCTACAAAATCCACGCGAGTTCCATTAACGGGGTCAGCGTGCTTACATGGCAAAGGGCTAAGGACTCCAATAATAGATCCATTGTTTTTAGTTAATGCACGGTGGTAATAAGCTATTTTCTACATAGTCCACAAGAGTTCGATTTACAACAACACTTGATTTGAAGAAAAAATGATGAATCTCAATGTTTTGTACAAGTAGAGAAAAGCGATAGACACACAAACTCTATAACGGAGCCCGTGTTGACAAGAGGACATACCAAAAGTCACTACATTCACAAAATGCTCGAATATCTTTATCAAAAATCTTTCCTCTCTCTCACAAACCTAAAATTACAAATGCTCAAATATCTTTATCAGGCTTTCAACAATCCAACCCCTACATCCTAATTTAACTTTTAGTACCCAACTTTTTCTACATGTGACACGCTTCACTCGAATGCAACTTCTCCAAAGTTCAACAAAGTCATCATAAATTTCAAGTGATGCCACTATAATTGGAGTACTATTCCACTATTTGAATGGTCAACAACTACAACTAACATATACTACCTTGTATCACAAAAGTAGTTCAATTCTAACTTTCATAAGTGTTAATAAGAAATGTGCAATAATAATGTTGAAAAAGGTAAAATTTAATATCATTTCTTTAGTATACCTTTTTATTTATTAAATATATAATATTATTTTGTTGATTAATATTCCATATGTCCTAAAATGATATTCCCATATTCTTTTTTATCCGTCTCAAATTATATTCCCCTTTCTTTATTTAACTTTTTAGTTTTTTAAAATACTCCATATTTATTATGCATAGTAATCAACAATAAAGAAAATCTACAGTGAAACATTAATAAACTAAAGGTCATAATATGAAATATATTTTTAAATTGCACATTTCTAACAATGTTGATTACATTTTCTTAAAGTATGTGAAACATAAAGGGAATACCTTTATGGGACGAATGGAGTACAACACACATTAAATAGCAGAATAAGAAAATTAGTATTTTAACTACATTTTAAAAAGGAAAGTAACCTATGTTTTGGACGGATGAAAAGGAAAAATTAGATTATCTTTTTTTGATGGGGCTTTTTTTTTTTTTTGGTTGGGTGGGGGGTGATGAGTAGTATTTTTAACCACAAATTGCCATGATAATTCCTCTTAACTTCTTTCTAAATGTGACATGATTACAGTCCAATAGACTTTTGGATATCATATGGTCAAGGTCAACTCTCAAGTCAGAGTAATGGCAGCCGCCATGAAGTTCACATAACATAAAATTATAAAGAATCCATACAAAAGTAACAAGTAATTTAAAAAGAAAAAATAATAAAAAAGAAATTAGGAGGAAAGAGAAGACAACCCGACCAGCTTCATTCATGCCCATTAATTTATATGTCATTTCCCACTAATTTTACTAGTCTTCCATTTTCCATTAGTCGTCATACTTCATGCCCTGCATTATTTTGTAGTATAAACATTGTTGTTAGAACCATCCCGTCTTGGTTCTAATTGTACTATAATAGTTAGATGCTCATATTTATCGATAAGAGACTTGAGTTTTAATCACACACATGCCTCCCCTCTCATATCTCCTCCTTGTATTTTAAAAAACAAAAGGTGGGGGGGACAACCCCACCTCACTCAGTATGCTCATAAAAATCATACCAAACGGTTCTTTAATTATATGGATGTGATTTGTTTGAATAAATTCAAATATTAAAAAAGTAAGGTAAGGTATGAGGAAATGGAGTATGCAAAACTGCCCAAAAAAAAAAAATTATCTTATTATTAAAAAGATAAATCTGTGCATGTATAATAATGGGTCCCCCCTTCTGGCAACTCCATCGGAAGTTGCAAAGTCGGGGGTTGTTTGGGGGGGGGGGGCAGGGGGAGGGTGTGGATTTCTTTTCTTTTCTTTTTTTTTCCTCTCCTTTTTAAGATGAATTACATGCCATGTGGGAAGGGTAGACTTTAATCTACCCCTAAAGGGGTAGGTGAAAAAAATTGATCCATCGGCGCCCATTTTACTTCCCTAAATGTATCACTGATCGAGGTATCATCATACTAGCATCGCTTTTACTTGAGCTATGTGATATTATTATCTTCAACGTGTTAATAAATTTTTGAGTTTTTCTTTTTAGCAATTTCAATTGTAGAATCAGTAAGTTGTCATTTGTCAACCAGATTGATTATTTTTTAGATCAATGAATAAAAATGGACAGCCAAAAGGCTCCAATAGTTGGAGGGTGTTTCAACATCTTTGTCCACCTTTATTGGCTTTTAGTTAGTGGTGGAAATTAAATATGCATTCTACTCTCTAATTATAGCCTTATAGATGATGGGAATCGTTTTGAGAGGAACACATGCACTATTAAATGTTTTTAAAGTAAAAACAAGCTTTCAATATTATTTATCACTATAAACACCTTGTTCAACCCGAAGACGGATTAAGCAAAGTTAGAAACTCTTTGATTTCTCTTTCCTGTGTTCATTACCTTTAAATTGACAACTTTTTCCACAGTATTAAAAAATTTGCTCCCAGCTTTTTAAATAAAGAGTAATGTTGATTATTATCTACATTAGACATCGGTCTTGCCCCCTGTTTGCACACAAATATCATAGATGAATAGTCTTTTGATCCAAAATTCGTTATTTGGATATTCTTTTTGTCTCATAAAGATAGTCCACCTTTATTTTTTTACATAAATTAAGAAAACTCAATTAATATTGTTGGAAAAGTGCAATTTAAGAATATATTTCTTAATATACCCTTTTATTTACTTAGTATTTCACTTTAATTGTTCTTTTTGTTTATTACAATGTACAATAAATATGGGCAATAAATAAGAACATATCAGAATAAACATGAAATCCAATAACTGGTACTCATTATTAACTAACAAGTATGAAAATTAATCTTCTTTTGTAGGAATCTAGGATAAGACTTTAGGATTATAGGTGTTTTTGTTTAAAAGTACAATTAGATTTTGTGAGAATTAGTAGTTGAAATTTGTGTAGTACAAATCACCCCTTATCAAATATTTGATATGATTAATTTGACTAAATTCTATTTATAAATGAATCCCTTTTCATTCTAATCAACATTGTTGATTTCTCTTATGTCTTCTTCTTAAAAAAAAAAAAAAATTATCTCTCCTAATTCCTTTGGTAAAATCTTGTCTAATAACATACTTGTTGACTGTTGTAAATCTAGATAAAAACCATTAAAAATAAATATTATTATTAGGGCAATTATATTGCCACTACTATTTTTATTTAGTACACTATGGTTTTGTATATTTTTTTCTATTTATAGATATAGCCCTATGTGAAATGTTATATTTACCACATTTTAAAATATTCTTTTTTATTATTTATTTTAGCTGAGAGGCCCGGTCTTAGGCTGACGCCGCCTCAGACCAGGACCAACTAAGGCTCAATTAGTTTTATTATACTTGATTCAAAATGCATTTGATCTTTTTTTTTTTTTTAAATGTTTTCAGGGCCCAAGTATTAAAACTAAGGGCCCAAATCTTAAAAATTCAAGGGCCATATAGACCCAAATTTTTTTTCCAAAATTCAAATTTAAAAAAAAAAGGGAAATTTAGATTGACACCCTATTTTTCAATAAATTGCACATATACCTTAATTTTGTTTATTTTGAGGATTTACACTTACTGATTGCATGTTTGCACCCATTTTTTAAGCGGTATTTTTTTATTATTTTTAATTCTATTTGGGGTTTTTGAATTATTTAATATATTAAATTTATTATCTAATCATTATCTGAATGTTCCTTTTTAAACTTTCACGTAATATTCTATAGATAACGTCTATGATATCTATCTGTACATTTTTGAATTTAAAATTTAAAATATGTAAAATTATCTTGAGTTAATATCTTCTTTTTGGTTGGTTGAATATGTTATTTGCTTAATTAATAATGATAATTGGAGTTAATTATTTTTGGATTTATTTTAATTAATTAATTAATTAATAATGTCTCTCTCCTCTGTGTGTTTATAGGCTCACTCTTCATTAACATAATAAATTAATAAGGATTATGCATGTGTACATGTTCTTGCTTATGTCAATTATAATTAATTAGATGAATCTCTTTGAAGTTGTCTCTCTTTCTCTTATCTTGGTCAGACGCCATTTTAGCCTATACTTGTTAGGGATCCAACTTGTTGGTTGGGGCTGAGGTGGTGATTGTTCCTTTTTATGTTTGATAGATGCGTAGAGATGTCTCGTTCATATGATACTGGTGCATATTTGATACAATTGCCATCTTGTCGGTGTGATACGATCAGATCAAATGATACGTTATGTTGGGAGAGTAGTTGATATGGGAAGCCCACTTGTTAAGCTCATGATTCCTAACAGCATTTTTCATGTCACTATGTCCCTCCCTTCGCCACTGGGTTTTACATTGGTTACTACATTGTCTGTTGGGACTGAATTACAATGTTTGTAGTCTAACCTATTTTGTTTAAGTAATGCGGTGCTGATTTGTTTCTATTTCATTTTAATCGATTGATGAGTATTTTTTGTCGAAGGAGCTTTGGTATAAGGGAAAGATCAGTGTCAAAACTAATAGCCATGTCTTCTCAATATTGAAGCGGGTTTTCACAGCATCTCAGCATGGAATAATCTAATGATTTTAAAGATTGAAGGTAACATGATACTACCACATACCTTAAGACTGAGTGATGAAGAAGATGGTCTTCACAGTAATATTTCTTCAAAGGGATGAGTGGACGTTAAATATGTATCAGAATTGAAAATTCTGATATTCAATTCCTTCTTGTATATATAATTGTATTTGAATTGGCCAGATGGATTTTGAAATTCGGTGGATTTTGAAATTCGTGTTGATAATGTATGTGATCCCAGCAAATTTGATCTTCTAACTGCATTCTGTTAGATTATTATATTCGAGGATGTTGGTGGATTAATTAATAATTAATAATTGCAATTATTTTTTTTATTTTAGCTGTATAATTTGTTCTCAATAATAGGCTACCTATTCCTGAGAATGAAAAGTGTATTTAGACTATTTATTCATTCTATGGTGTATTGCTGAAAACCTAGTCTAGTTTTGACCATTTTACTTAAAACACCCAAAAAAATTGGCTGAAAGCCTGTAACAAAACGTGTTCACCCCAATTACCCAAAACACTAAATTGTTAATTATTCCCAATTTCCCAAATCCCCAATTGAAAATTGAAAAACCCTAATCAATCCGTTTGCCTCTCAATTCGCCATCACTGGTCGCCAGCCGTGAATCATTCGTCGTCTCTTGAAGAAGACCGCGACAGTCTGACGTCCGCTGCTGCCTTCTGTATCTACCACGGTGCTGCCTTCTACTGCCGTGAGCTGTCCGGTCTGTCTTCTTTTCTACCGCAGCATATTTATAGTGCCATTATCAGGTAAAAATTTGCCCCCTCTGTTTTTCAGTTTATTAGCATACTCGTGGGTTTTTTCTCTTTAAGAAAATTATGACATATTTGAGACCCCAAATTTCTTTCCTTTTTCTTTTTTTTAAAACTTCATTTTGCTGGCTGGTCCTGAATATAACTATTTATTCTTTTTGAAAGCGATTTTTTTGGCATGTTGAGTTGGATATTTTGTAGTTTTGTTTACGGAGCTTGATTGATATGCATATAGCACTTTG
>CAVNYN010275892.1:0-15014 GCA_963692815.1 Nyctanthes arbor-tristis | reverse complement strand
TCATCTACCTCTAGAAATGGAAAGGAAAGCCTAATGAACGACTAGCTACATGATGGTGTACCTCACGCGGTTGCCGACACTCTAGGAGTCATATTTCTGTTTGTCCCATTTGCCACTGCGCCACTACGACTCATTCGTACACCATTGCTGTTAACGTTGTCAGCTCTCTGATACCCATCACCTCTTGAAGGTCCTCCCCGATTGCCACCCCTGTTGCCCATCTCATTCCTGCCCGCATAATCAACACGGTTGTAAACTCTGCCACCTCCATAGTTACCACGTCCTCTCCCTCCCTCATTTCTGAATCCCGAGCCTCTTCCAGATTGAAACCTCCCCCTATTACTTCCTGCAGCAAAAGAAAAAGGGTAAAAAATAAATAAATAGAAAATACTTTATTATAAGAAAAGGACAAACAAATGAATATCAGTCAGTACTCAAAAGGTCAAATCACAGGTAATAATGTAAGATGCATTTGCACTTTGATCACTTAGCCACGGTGCGTCTGTCAATATGCGTGATATGAGAGCGGCGGAGGCATGCAATGCATCTAAAAACTTTCAACATTTTGGATCTCTCCATCACACTCATGTGGGCAGATTAATCATATACCCTACATGGGTAGGACACTGGTAAAAACTATATGAACTTCAAGCAGCCAGGTTCTTAATATAACGCAGGCAAACTACCATCATACCAAGTCAAAGATATCCATTATTTTAATTCTAATTTTCCTTTCTTCCCCTAATTCTAATAGTGCCATGAAAAATTATACACAGTGCAACATGCCAGAAATCAGAAAGCAAACTCAAAATACTTCATATTGTCAACCATGCATCGGTATTGCTATATAAACCAGGAACACAAGTACCAATAATGGTTCCACTTGCCTCGAGAATTGGTGGACTTCTTTTCCTCAACAAGATCTCTGGCGCCCACCAATTACGACTGAAGAAGCCTGAAAGATTAAAGCAATATACTTAAAAGGAAGCAAAACTGAAAGGACTAACAGACAAACAGAATGCTAATAAATCGTAAATTGCTCCAGACAAAAGTTCAATTCTACAAGGAGAATCATCTAAAAAGAAGTAAACAAAGTAAAGCCACCATCTTCCAAAACGGCAGATCGGAAGAGCTTTCTGTGCAGCACTGGCCTCCTCAAATTCCACAAAACCAAAAGCAAAACCCTGTAGCTGAAACAGGAAAATCAGAACTAGGTTTTCTTTTAATTTTCTACAAATTTCAGAGATAACACAATCTTTCATATTGTGGACTCAAATTCTGAATTCTGATACATACTCTGTTACTTCTAACTTGAATGCCGTCACTCTTAATGGGTCCAAATTTCTTAAATACTTCCTCAAGTAAGGTCTCAGTAGCATTCATTGGTAAACCCTTTATGTATATCGAATGACCATCAGCTGCTCAAAGTACAGAAAGTTGTTGGATTTCTTTATTAAGTAGTACAACTAGGTCAAGGAACAACTTCAATAATAATAACAATCTGGCATTTGCTATGATATTATGTAGAACAACATACCTTCACCCTCTTGGTTATTTGCAATATCATTTGCATCAGAATTAGAAATTGGTCTATCAGTTGGCGAAGCTGAAGGTGGATTTAATTGCTCCATCTTCTTCGGTGGAGTTTTCAGAACACGTGGAGGGGGTGAGAAAGATGTTGCACTCTCTTTGAGATCCATCACCTGAAAACATGTTGTGGGGGCTTCATAATGAGATAATTATGCATGAGAAAGGACCGTATCCTTCAAAATATACTAATATTAAGAATTAATCTATTTGAACACACATCTGAACAAAAATTATAATAAAATGTGGTCTAAATTACCTTATTTCCCTTACAATGACTTTAGACCCCCCCCCCAACACCCTCTTGAATTGTGTAGGGTTAATGAAGTAACTTAAACCCCCTTTTGTCATAATTTTTGTCCACCTGTATGTCCAAATAGCGTGACTATTATTAATAGCCACATAAATATCTATTGAAGAATGATGCAAAATATTGCAACTTGTGGGGATTCAACATTTAGGTTCGCGACAGACGGGCCATCTTGAATCCTACCCCCAAACATTAGATTTTTCCATTTTCACTTTTGCACTTCATGCATCAATTTACTCTTTAGAGGCATTTTAGCAGTAAATGACAACCTACATTTTCATCGTTCTGACAATTCATTTTTTCTGTAATGTGGCAGTATAAGATTTCTTTACTTGTATTGCCACCATTACTTTCAAGTTAATTAACTTCAAAAGAACTCACTTTGCAAGCATCTTAAAAGCAAAAGTGCATTTGGAGCATTTTACTTGACGTAGATGGTATAGTCAAAATGTTCCCTGCTTTGTCTATTCTATGCTTTGTTCCGCCACCATGCTCGCACTCGTTTGAAAAATGAGCCTCATACAGTAATCTTATGCTTCCACATGTGTACTTGATTTTCTCATTCTATTTCTACAGTTGTACTTTCATCTTTTTACTCCAGTTTCTTGTCAGCAACTTTTGGAAACTTACTCTGACTTTACATGTAACATCAGTGTCTCTAATTTGACAGTATGTTAGTGTTTACACAGAGTGCAAACTAAACCCAGAGCAATTCACTCTACATGATTTCCTAGAGGAAGATCTGATGCATACATCGAATTATCATTTTCAAACACCTGGATCTTAAGGAGGGAGTCTGCCTATACTACTACATTGAATTGGAGGGAAGAAAAACAAAATAGAACACAGAAGTGAAGCCATCAATATCCAAAGCATAATGCCAATATCAAGGCTACTATGCAGATGGAGTCCAATAGCCATGTAATCCATACTTTAAAAAGAATAAATAATCTACTCACTACAACTTACAATAGAAGCATAAGATTTCTTTGGCACATCCTCAATTCTCACATCAGATTCAAACACCATCTGTGAATGATCCTGTGCTTCATCAACAACCTCAGCTACTGGAACTTCCTCTTCAACAGTCAGCGATTCAGTGGGCAATTCACCATTATCGGGTGGGTTATAAACTTCTCCCCCATTAGCTTCCTCTGCAGATGGGCTGCTTTGCTCAGAAACATGATTCTCCAGGACCACCAGTGCAGGACCTGCCATGGGTAGATGTCATGAGTGTGTTAATGCTCAGTTGACAGTGCAACGGACGAAGACATCAAAAAATAAAATGAATCCTTAGTTACTTTGGTCCGGAGCAGTGGGTGCCACAGCATTGTTGACCAAAACTGGGTCTGCATTGACATTGTCCAGAAATCGAAACATGTCATTTAGAACAAAGTAGCCCCTGTCTTGCGGAGCGAGGAAGAAAGTTTGAGTAAAACTGCTAACTGTGTTGTCCATCCCAGTAAGATGTCCAGTTACAAGAACCTGCACTCCCCCATTGAAGGACTCCTGTGCATCAACTGACCTAATCTCAGCTCTGAAGTCCCCATAGTTGAGCGAAAGAATCTTCTCATTGATGGCCTATGGAATTATATTCAGCCAATGATGGAAAACATTAAAATCACAATTTAATTCAGTTAACTCCTCAAGTATCCAACTCCAAAAATGACAGCATCCACTTTATCAGCCATTTTTTTACTATGATATAAACAGAAACAGCAGCATTTTCATTAGTTGCAAGCTATAACACTGAAATCATAAAAAGAATTACCAAATTGAATCTTCATGGAAGACCAAAATGGGTAACAAACAATATATTCATAATACTATTTCATTTCCTTCGATTAACTATCTATGTACTTTGCAACCACAATTCTAACATCTCCATATCTATAATCACATTCGCACATATTATACCTCGTCAGATAAATTAAATAACTTGTGGCAGCGTACATGAGAAATACATGCCAGCACATACTAGCAGTGGAACTATACACATAACATTAATGAGTACAGATATACGGGAGAGAGGAAGAGAGATTACTTGCATAGTTGTTGTGATGCTCATGGAACCATCCTCCTCGGGACGACCTAGCTTACTGATATCCTGATAAAACCGATGAACGAGCTCTGGAGATTGGTGCAATATGTGATAATACTGCTGCACAAACGCATTCCCCACCTGTTTTGCCAAGAGAATTCCGCCAAAATTTACAAAAAAATTTCCAGCTGACTCTAACTAAAACTAATTAAGCAAAAAAAACCATAAAATAAAAATGCAGCACTCACAACTTGAGCAGTCACTGGTTGCGGAACCGCCTCTGCCATAGCCGATAGTTATCAGCAATCTCCCTGACCAATCATCAAACAGAAGAAATCAGAAAACAACGAAATCACTCTCAAACACACAAAACCAGATCTTTATGTAATCTAGAAACTTCAAAAAAAGTTCGGATCGGGATCAAATCATACCTGAAAATTAATCGGATCAAAAGAATAGCGAGAGAGAAACCGGGTTTAGTTTGTTTCTCCCTCTACTTACTTTTTCGGAAATTTTTCACTTACGTGACCGCCTCCGAAATGGGAATCTAGGGTTTGGTAGAAATGGAACTTCATGGTTATCTATATTTGACTTTTCTACCTAAGAAGTGTATGCTTTACCTCCTTTCCCTTAATTTTTATCAATTACCTAGAATGATCTAATCTAATCTTCACATCCACCTCCTGCTTATAAGATAAATGAGGGCATTGCTTGGAGACCAAGAGTAAATATGTGTCTTCCAATCCAAACGATCCAAAAGGGCCTTCATTTTATCTTCAATTCCACCTTATGCTTTCTAAATTATTTGGTAGAGTTTTAAATCCACCAATCAATGTGTTTCTTGGGGACCAAGAGTAGGGATTAAATAATCCTAAAATTTCCCCTATAAATAGAGGAGAAATCTGATGGTTTAGAACATCCTAAATTCATACAGCAATAGCCTCTCAAAAACTTCAAGCTCAAATTCTTTCGTGCAAAGTCGGGCAAGCACCTCTCTTCTTCTAAAGTCAATTTGAGACAACCCGAAGTCTCATTTTCCATTCTTAATGTCTTTATAGAGTGATCTGATCATTATAAAGAAGATTTATATAGAGGTGTCATTAAAAACGATCGAAAATTCTACAGAGAATGCACGCATCCTGCAAAAAAGTGCACCTACTTGGGCAGTAGTTTTTGAAGTTCTACAGAAAATACTAATCTACTTTCCAGGTGCACGCACCCTACAGAACAGTACACGCACTTGGGCAGCAGTTTCTTCAAAGTTGATAGACGAGTTCCTCTGATTGTTCCAGATTTTATATTAACCTTTCTTTGAACTGTGAGTAGTGCTTACACCTTCTGCTTGATTGATTATATGTTTTATGTGTTTTGTACAAGATGATTCCATGGTGTACATATATAAATTCGATATATTATTATGATACATATATGATTCTTACAAGTGATGGATTATGTCATATTGTACTTATGCAAAGAAGATAAGTTATTGCATCGAAGATTTTGTTGTGACATACATATGATTTGCAAAGTGAATTACTTGTAGATGATCTTTACCCCAACTATGTCATCAAATGTTATGTTGGTTTACCAGAACCAGCCTAATGATTCCAAGGCGGGGGATAGAACGGTATACCTTAATTTTATTAAGGGTCAAATAGGGTTAAAGAATGAATTTATGTTTGGCCAATTATTCAACTTATATGTTAAACCCTTTGGACGGGTTTTGATCGCTCAGGAGTAGAATCATATCACGTAATGGACCCTATAAGTCATGTTTTGAAAATGAAAAGTATGCATGTATAAGAAATGCTCACTGAATCTATGATTCATGTTTCCATGTTTTAAAAAATGTAGATTCGTTGTGGTTTCACGGACTTAGAAGATTTCACTTCGGCGGTGTTACATGCACACGAAGAACTTAAGGTGTGAGATTATTATACAGGATATCAGATATTAGCATCATTTAATGGGTATTTCATGATATAATACAATAGTGTAGTATTATTATTTTTTTTTGAAGGAAGTGTAGTATTATTGTTAAATAAGGAAGAAAAACGTATTTTTTCAAGTTAAAGTTCGTTCTTCCAATATTATAACTCAACAAGTGTAATGTTATCAATGCTATTTATGAAAGTTTGTTTATATTTAATTATTGTATAATGTTACTATCGTATTGTAATTTCATAAAAGTAGCATTAATCAATTTTAAAACCAAATTTAGTAATTCTCCAGGTATGTACACCTTAAATGAAAATACGTGCACCTTAAATGAAAGTGGGTACACCTGACTCTTGAAAATACTTCTACTCCAGAAGTGCATGCATCCCTGACTTTTGTGCACGCACCTGTTTGAAAGAAAGCTTCCGCGAATAATTGTTTCACTTTCATAAATCAAGAAAATATTTCATCATTAGTTCTTTTGTAGTATCACTTATTGGTATATGGAGAGGAAAATTTTCGGGTCATCACAACACACATCCCTCCCTTATCTCCCTTCTTTTTTGTGCTTATAGTAGGGGATAAAACCTCCCCATAGTTAATCAAAATACCTCCTCATAGTTGATTATGATAGTTTATACATTGTCTCACACAACATACGTTTATTCAATTTCTTTTATCTTGCCCAATACATCACTTTCTTTTGAAAGGGAAAAATTATTCAGTATCTGAATCAATAGAGTCGAACACCAAGGATGCCTCAAAGAAATGAGGAGCCTCGTTCCAACACATAACATCACGATTAAATCTAGCTGATCTAGCCAACTCGTGTGTAGGGATAATAGCTTGGCGTCTAGCAGAACTAACCACAAATCCCCAACTATCATAGAATAATTTTTTACAATCATTAATAACGTTCCTAAATTTTAGAAAGATCATGCTTTCCTAAGTTAAAGGAATCAACCTCTTCTTGTTTACCCAACACATCATTTGTAGATTAATGGACACTAACTGTGTCATTCCATCTATTCATTTATTGTACTAGTTGTGTAATATGTGCGTTGCACGTAATTTTGTGATCATATTATAGGCTTTTTATTGAAATTTTAAATAAAAGTAGTTTAGTTAAAAATTGCAATAACAAAGTGGTACGAACAGATGCTACCGTAGTTAATCTCTCGATTTTCGAGTAGGAGGCCTCAAGTTCAAACTACACGTGTCCCTTAACTATTTCCCCTACCCTATCTCCCTCCTATATATAAAAAAAAAAATTACAATAAAATAGGAGGCCCCAAGTTCAAATCACACATGCTCCTTACCTATTCCATCACAATTTTATTCCATGAGTTTTCCATCAGATACTAAATAATTTTCCCCTTTCAAAAGAAAGTGATGTGTTGGGTAAGATAAAATAAATTGAATAAACGTGTTGTGTGAAGCACTATATAAATTATCATAAATCGACTATGGGGAGATTTTGTCCCCTACTATAGGCACAAAAAAGAACACATTATTATTTATATTTGTCATTCCTTTTTCACTATTTATTTTATATAAGAGGGAGATAGGGGAGAGATATGTGTGGTTTGAATTTGAGACCTCTTGGCCAGAACGTGAAAACTTAACTATTACACTACTTGCTCGAACCATTGTTCCTAATTCACCAATATTTGTCTCAAAATCTTACAATTTGTTCCTACAAAGTAATAATAGTATAATTTTGTCTGTTGGGCATGCTGCTCACCTTAGAATTAGAATAAAGCAACATGCTCACAATGAGGTGGGGCCGACCGCTCGTGTAGGTTGTCTCTCCATGTAAGTGCAGTACTGATTTCAAGAATGAGCACCATACTCATTGGAGCAAACTTCTATACCGTGTCTATATAGCATAACTATTAACATTTGTCATTCGGTTTTTTATTCTCGGAAGCAATTTTCTTACCAAATTTGACCCGTATCTGTCCAAAATCTTTAATTAAATTTAGGCCTGTGCAAACGGGTTTCGGTCCCAGGTTTTTGAAGGATCAAGACTGGACTAAACATCTTCGGTTTGGTATTATCTTAAACTGACCAATGCATAATGTTTTGACCAATGCATAATAGCATAATGTTTTGATATTATCTTAAACTGACCAATGCATCCAAAACCCAAGAAAAACAGTAACCAAAAAAATCAGCAATAAATTAAAATAACCAATGCGTCTAAAACCAATAGTGAAAAAAAAAACAAAAATATTCTTCCTAATTCATAAAATATACTTCTTAAAACCAAAACATACTTTTTAAACTCAACAATGCATCAAAAACCCAAAAAAAACAGTAACTAAAAAAAAAATCAGTAATAAATTAAACTAACCAATGCATCTAAAACCAAAAATGAAGAAAAAAACAAAAATATACTTCCTAGTTCCTAAAATACACTTCTTAAACTTCTTAAAACCAAAACATATTTCTTAAACTCACCAATGCATCTAAAACCCAAAAAAAAAAAAAGTAACTAAAAAAAAAATCAACGATAAATTAAACTAACACTGCATCTAAAACTAAAAAATGAAGAAAAAACAAAAATATACTTCCTAGTTCCTAAAACATAGTTCTTAAACTTCTTAAAACCAAAATATAGTTATTAAACTCACCAATGCATCTAAAATCCCTTAAAAAACAGTAAAAAAAAAGTCAACAATAAATTAAATTAACCAATGCATTTAAAACCAAAAATGAAGAAAAAAACAGCAACCATATATAGGCTTCTTCTAAGTTCTAATATACTTCCTAGTTCCTAAAATCACCAATGCATCAATAAATAAATAAATAAATAAAATATGTACAACAAATCTGCAGCAACTAGAGTTTGAGGCATTTACTTGTAGCTACAAGCACCGGAGGTGGAGGTCTAAGTAGGAGCGCATTCTAGCAGTCGGCCAGTCCTCAAGCAACGAGCAATGCTGGAGTCTAGCACCGAGCAGTCAAGATACCAGTGGTAAAGGCGGAGGTCTAAGACTTCGAGCAGCGACCAGTCGGTGACTCCAACTCGGCGACAGCAGGGCGGCTGCTGCAGATGCTTAGCTCGGTAGTAGGAAGAACCAAAGAACGGAAGAAGTTTGAACTTTGCACTCAAAATAAAATTGGAAATTAGGGCAAGAACAAGAATACTGATTTGAGGCATTGAAAAAGGGTTCAATTTAAAAAAAAAAAAAAGAAAATGATCAACCCTCAAAAACCGGGTTTTTTGGTTTTCAAACCAAAACCCGGGACCGGACCAAACGCGGCCGCTTTAGTGCTAAAATAACCTAACCCGGTTATTTTGGCACAAAAATCAGACTAGGACCGGCCCTTTTGGACCGGTTCTAGGCCGATTCAATCGGTCCTGGTTTTTTTATACATCTCTAAATGTAGGTTTTACTTCAAAGATTCGATAAAAATCAAACGCCAATCAAATGACAGACATCCCATGTTTCCACTGAATCTTTACATATTCATCTCGTTCATAGATGTTTTGAACTATCCAGACATTGATACCCCTGATTTGATTGGAAAATATCCAATCTCACTTTCTATTTTTTGCTATGGTTTTCATTTTTCCACATAAATGACTACCTTTTCCTTGCAATCAGATGTCATTGGTGCGTACAACCCCTCGAGAGCCAGTTAAGAAGCCCACTTTGACAGATGGTCCTTCTACTTGGGCCAGCTTCCACATATGTGATTTGGAGTTAAGCATGATTGAATTTCATCTGCTGTTAAAAAAGTTTACCATTCATTGTAAAAAAAAATTTCAAATGCTGTTTACGTAGGATTAAGATGTTGCATTGTACTCTATGGATTGAGTACGTGGATCAGCTAGACAATTATTTGTCTATCCCAAGGCAAGACCCAGTCATTGTATTACTCCAGCTATGTCGCATAAACAAAAGATGGGGTTTGTTGTTTATACTATATCTCTTTTACTGTCTACTGTTACTTTACCCGATTTACCTAAAATTTGACTGCCATATTTTTTAAGACTTAGGTGATTCAAAGGGCATTGCAACATCATTTCATGTCTCCAAAATGCTACTTGATGAACACATTCCCGATGTTGAGGGGTTCCATATACGGTATATAATTCATCCTAACAATAGTGTGATTATAATTTTCTACATGCAATCTTCTATATTAATATCTTTAATATATTTGAAAGGTTTATGAGCATGAGGAATTCGGCGTCTCAATTGTCTGGCCAACTGTTATCCTCATCTGGTATATCAATCGACGATGGAAAGGAAATAGGTTTTACCCGAACCATTTCTGAGTTATCTTCAACTAAGGAGGTACCACAAATCCCAAATTTATCTATTAACTTTACAGCGAGCTACTGTTATTTGGATTTAAGTCATCTGCTTTTTAAATTTCACCATAAGTTCGGGGCTGCTGGTTTTATGGAGAGATAAGCTTCATTCTTTCTTGGAAGAGTTGGGCTTACCTCGGGTGTAATGATCCTATTTGCTTCAAGAAAATCGTCAAGGACAACGGGGAGTATATTTGCAGTAAGTGCTACACACGCTTTCTTGTGGGGGTATGGCGATATAGTTTAAGGCTCAGAGTCAAACGCATAAGGAGCCATGCTGATATAATCTTATGGAAGGGGGAAAATCAACGTTTGATAGGAAAAGCTGCGGGAAAGTTCCTTGATCATATTGATATGGTACTTAAGTGTTAAAAATAATAGTTTGTTTATTTGCTTATTTGTAAGGATCTAATGTTTCTTAAAATTGTGTTGTTTCAGGAAAAATTGGCTCCTAATGGCTGTCCGGACAAGATATCTAGTTTAGTTGGTCGGGCCCTTCTTTTCAAAATAGACCGATGCCAAATGAACCTATTAGGCGGTGGCAAGGTTTACTCAATCAATATGTTATCGGAGAACAAAAGTAAAACTGAGCAGCTAAGATCAGCAGACGGATTAGAGTCTAACGTACTACCATCTTGGGAGGTTTCCGTATAGATTGTCTTGGCCATTTGTTAATTTGCTTTTTATTTTTTATTTTTAGTTATTTTATTTTTTTAAACTGATAATTAATTAAATCTATATACAAGGGATACAATTCTGACTCAGACCTCGATCTATTGTTTGATACACCGGCTGCTATTGAGTCTAACATTGTAAGTTTATTTTTTTGTGAATGTGGATCTCAACTTATCTCTGTATATATGTCATTAATATTAAAATCTAATTTTTATTTTATTATCTATTATCAGTCTCCAGCCTCCCCTAACGGTGATGATGTTCAGACTCCCATGTCCAAGAGAAGAGACCATTTGAGGTTGACCCATTCACACCTGATGTAGCGACCTTCACCCAGGCTTCGAGCAACAAAAAATTCAATGGCATAAAGATTGAAAAGGCCTGATAGTTTGAATTTTTCCACAGCTATTTGCTCATATAAACACTGCCTCTCTCCCTATTGCCTCTTACTTTCATATACACTCGATTCGGATATTTTTATTGCACAGTTGGCTGCACACATCACTTCATTTGGAAGTGATTGATTACAAACACACTCCATATTTTTTTATTCTATTTTTCATGGTTTATTCTTACAATTAGAAATTATATACTTGGTTGTTTCATGCACGTAGTGTGCATGTATTTTATATACTTTGCTAGTATACAATGCCTATTGTGCGTTTTTGATTTTTGGTTTGACGGATTAATGTTTTTGTAATTTAATATTTATTTGCATTGTGGCTGTTTCAATTTTTATTCTGGTTTCCACTCTTTGGTGGATTTGGCAGCTAGATAGTCTAGCTTCTTGGTTTGGACTCTATGCTTGATTGGTGTGTATTTGTAATGGATTTTTTTATTGTATTGCCTATGGTGCCCTCTATTAATTGCTGCAGATATCCACCGGCTGCATGGAGATAAAACTTCTCCCTGATTTGGGTAAGTTTCTCTTCACTTTTATATAATTTTTTCATTTTCATTTCTAGTTTGGAAATTACCTATACCTGCTCAAACACTGAACATATTATCTATATAAACAATTAATACAGATTTGCTAGTTTATTGCAGTAAAGACCACTGTTACAGAATCAGTGTAGTTACTGCAAGTCTAGGGATAAATGCTACTACCGCAGTTGTGATTGACATCGGTGTTTTGACCAATGTAGGCCTGGTTTAATAAGTAATTCATAACATGAATTACTTATTAATTCATTAGATTAGATTACTAATTTCACTTTGGCTTCTTTCAATATTAACTACGGCTCGATACTAATTTTTATGTTGTTTCAACTGTTAAATCAGGGAATGTTACCATAACTCGAAGAAATCGGATAAGGTATTTGTGTAATGAGGATCATCTCTTGCTAGGAAAATGCATCGAAACAATTATAGTTTCTTCATTGTTTGATGGAATGGAATCCTATTTTCATATGTACGGCATATGCATAAGGGCATGTCCAGTGGTGTATCTATATATATATATATATTAAAGTGGAATAGTCTATTTTTGGTTTTAAGAGGGAAAATTTCACTTGCCATATCTGGAATATTTGTTTTTGTTTTTTATTTTTTTATTTGTGTTTCTTGAACAGCGGAAAAATGCATGCAAAGTATTGGGACCAACCGGGTATTAATTGATACCTTATAACCATTTTTCATTTCCAAGGCAACCTTGGAATTCAACTAATCACTATTAATGGTTGTGAGGCAGCCATCACACGGTTGCCTCATAGCCCCTTTTTTTTCATTTCTTTTTTATTTTTTATTTTCTAAAAGATTTTTTTAATTTTATTATTACTTATGTTTCACCAAAATTTATGGTTAATTTCCTTTTTGAATTTACAATTATTTTTTGAAGACAATGGTTTCTATCTTTGTATTTTATACTTTAAAAAATAAGAAAAATATCTCTTATTAATTAGTTCTTGACTTAATTTGTATTTAATATATAGTCAATCAGTTTTAAAAATAGCGTTGAATGACTCATATTTTAAATAAATTGGCATATTTATGTATATTATAATTACATGATGTCATCTTCACAATATAATGTGTTATAAATTAAGTTGCATTTGTTAATTATATCTTTGCGTTTATACTTATATATATATATATATTGATTTTTCAATAACATGCCCTTTTTTAAAGAATTATTACTTCCCCATCCAATTAAAATGGTCCTAGTTTTATTTTTTTGTCCCAAATTATTGTCCACTTTATTTAGTTAGTTTTTTAATTTTTTTTATGTACCTCTATTTAATATACATTGATATTAATAAATAAGAACTAATAAAATTAGATGCCAATTAAATAAAAGATATATTAGGGAAAAAATTCATAAATTCTATATTAGGGAAAATATTCATAAATTCTATTTTTTCAAGAATATTAATTGATCTTTCTTAAATTATATGAAAAAAGTATGAGACTGTTTTTTTATGGGATAGAGGGATAATTATTTATGCTTTAGAAAAATTTATAGTTATTCTTTTTTTTATTATTTACAAATTTTTTATTGGAAACTAATGAAAACATGGTTAAGTTTTTTATTTTTATATTTTATTTCTTGGAAACTAAATGAACATGCAAGTTATGAATTAGTCCCCGACAAATTTCTATTTAACGTAATTATAATTAATCGGTTCTAATAATAACATTTTAAGGATTCATGCAAAAAATAAGTTAGCGTATTAATTAAATGTGTCATAAACCAAGTTGTATTTTATTAATTATTTTTTTAGTTGGGAAAATAAGTTGACATATTAATTATTTCTTTATTACACTTTTAAGAATTGTGGTTTAAAAACAAAATGAATTCGTAAACATTAAATAAGTTCATCAATGCTTTGCAGACTTTTCTCTCTATATTTTTTTATTTTCTTAAAAATTATAAGTATTTTTGCTTAAGAGACTATAGAATAATTTATTTTGCTAATCTGGAAAATTTGTTATTTTAAATAGAAACTAATGACATTGCATTTTTTTTCCTTCTAGCGAAAAAATGTGTCTTTATTTATTTATTTATTTTTTACGCGCATATGATAAAAACTTGATTAATTCTTATTTACCAATTTTTAGATTTTTGATATTAAAAAAAGGTTAACTATGAATTTATGAGCATTAAATAACTTTATTAAATAATATAAAGCATGCTTTTGTGCTTTATTATAGAGTTTTCTTTTTTTCTCATTTTTAAGATTATAAATTGTTTAACTTTAGAAAAAACTATAATTAACTTAAAAAATAATTATTTATTTTGCTACTTTAAAAATTTTATAATTGAAAACTAATGATATTGTGTTTTCTATTATTCTATAAAAAATATGCCTGTATTTGTTTATATATTTATTTTCTCGCTTGCATAAAATAACAAAAAATTGACTAATTGTAACATAATAGTCAATCCATTTTAAAAATAGCGTCGAATTTTTCATATTATAAACAAATTAGCATATTTATGTATATCATAATTACATGATGCCATCCTCACAATATAATGTGTCATAAATTAAGTTGCATCTGTTAATTTTTTTTTTTTTTTGCGTTAATACTTATATATATTGATTTTTCAATAACATGCTATTTTTTCCAATCCACTTTAGTTAGTTCGTCTTTTAATTTTCTTATGTGCCTCTATTTAATATGCATTGATATTAATAAATAAGAACTAACAAAGTTGAATGCCAATTAAATGAAGAGTATATTAAGAAAAATATTCACAAATTCTACTTTTCTAAGAATATTAATTGGATTTTCTTAAATTATGTGAATAATAATATGGGACTATTTTTTTACCTGCCGGAGGGAGTATTATTTATGCTTTAGAAAAATTTATGTTTATTCTTTTTTTATTTATTTACAAATTTTTTATTGGAAACTAATGAAAACATGGTTAAGTTTTTTATTTTTGTATTTTATTTCTTGAAAACTAAATGAACATACATGTTATTAATTATTTCCCGACCAATTTCTATTTAACTTAATTGTAATTAATTGGTTCTAAAAATAACTTTTAACGATGCATGTAAAATATAAGTTAGCATATTAATTAAATATATCGTAAACAAGTTGTATTTTATTAGTTATTTTTTAGTTGGAAAATAAGTTGGCATATTATTATTTCTTTATTACTCTTTTAGAATTGTGGTTTTTTTTTT
>CAVNYN010275877.1:0-10823 GCA_963692815.1 Nyctanthes arbor-tristis | reverse complement strand
CCCTCATGTTTAGAGGGGCTGATCCTAACATTTACTCAAATATAAGTGATCATCAGGAGGACATAAAACATGTTGGAGATGACAGATTAAAGCTACTAATTTGGTTTACTTAATCTTTTATTTTATTTACTGGGTGGTTGCTAAAGTGAGCTTAGAGAAAGCTGAAATACAGAGGACTAAACCTACAGAAATTGGGTCCATTGGAGACTCAAATGACTGAACTCCTTGTGAAAAAGCATGAATAATTTTTATAAATTTTTGTTGATCCTACAATGGCTAGAATTATTTCAGCTAGAGATGGACTTATAAATGTCTATCCGTCTCATTTTTGACAATACTTCTTTCATCTTTCCTTTAGTTAACATAGTGCCAGCATTTAGTAAACAAAAACTCTAAGAAGATATCTAACGTAAATAAGTGACATTCTCACTTGTAGGGATGACAGAATACACCTGAAAACCCGAAACTCGTGGGTATCGACCCTGAATGGGACGGGGATGGGGCACACGTTATGCCCCGAATTGTTATCGGGGCAGGGACGGGTTTTAGTTACCCCGCCCCGAAACCCAGCTTATTAAAATAATATTATTATTGTTTAATTTAAATTTAGTACATAACATGGTGAAAACTCAAACCTTCAACCTCTAGCAATCCAACCCAAGCCTTAACTACTTGTACCAATTTTTTTGATAAGTACTTGTTTCCCCACCCCGCCCTGATTCAAACGGCGACGGGGCGCGGAAATGGAAAAGAGGCGAGCTGACCCCGCCCCGCTCCACCCGCCATGTCACGCCACGTTGCCATCCCTACTCATGTGACGCAATTTCATCAAGTGATGATTATATAGATATTTTTCAATAATCGTGTCACACATACAATGTTCTTGATGAATAAAAATTTCATTTATATTGATATTCGATTAGATGCATCTATGAAAAGAAGCAATATTGGACATATGACGAGTGGTGTTAATGAGGATTGAATTTCAAAGATACTATAAAACGTTAAATTGTTCAACTAATTTTTGTATTCTCTCCTTATTTGTGTTTGTTAAAATATATTAATACTAGTTAAACTACCCATGCAATGCACGGGTAGGTAACTGGGGGAAAAATGTATGTTTAATATTGTTAAAGATATAAATTTTATAAACATAATCGCGAAGGCAAAAAATATAGCACGTCAAGTGTTGCATGTATAACATATATACAAATGCAACCAATATAGTCTTATAAAAAACATACTAAGTTTTAGGTATGGTGTTATGTATATTATTAGAGCATAGAATGCACAATATTTTATGAAACGAACGGATCTAGAAGAAAAAATTAAATAAAACTTGCAACAACGACTGCATAAAAATAACAATGATGATAAACTAATCAATTGGTTAAATAATTTATGAAGTACAAAACAATGAGGACATTGAAAAATGACTACAACTTAGTATTTTCCATAAGTGATAGAGTCGCAGGGGTCCAAAAATTAATTGTTGCTCAACTATATAATAGAACCTCCATAAATAAACAACCTGCAAGCAACTGGAAAATAGAGCAACTTGCAAGGATAGCACAAGATGCAAATAAACCAGGCTATCTTAACCCGTAATTTTTTTCCATTTCTTGTCTTTGTTGTTGACAGTATAAATGAAAAATCAGGTGGTTCAACATTTGCTTTACATAAATATCTTGGTAATAGACCTATAGAAACATACGGATCGCTTCAATTGATTGAAGCAATCTAACCAAGAACCCAGATATTAAGGGAAAAAAAACAAATTGAGTTGAAATTATATAACAGTAAAGAAATCTAAGATCAAGAACTATTATACGCATCAACCAACACAATTGATATTAAAGTTGAAAAAATAGTAAAAGAAAAAGGAAACTATATGAGAGATATATAGTCTAAGATATGCCATTAAAATGGTAATAGATGTAAAATTAACATACATGTGAATCGAATCGTGCCAACATTTCTCCAAGAAATATAATTGATCCACCAAGAATCCTAATAAATATATTGAGATAGAAGATGAATTAATAAAAAAAATTAAAATTGAACTTGCAAATATATAAACATGTTAGTTATAGTTTCTCTATAATTATTTTAAAACTAATATATGAGACTGAATCCAACCTATCACAGATTACTGAAGATCTCTTTATAAACAACATTCACTATAGAATTGCTCGTCTCTTCTTTGTTATTACATATCATGATCTTTAGACCATCCCGACTTGTGACCCTCGATACAGCAACATATAATTGCTCATGGGTAAATACTGGTTTTGTCAAAAGGATTCCAACGCTTGAAAGAAACTGGCCTTGACTCTTGTTAATTGTCATCGCATAAGATATCATTAATGGGAACTGTTGCCTTCGGAATCTAAACGGTAGATTAGGATCATAAGGAGTCAAACTCATTCGAGGTATGAAATGAATGTCCCAGCAAATGGTCCTGTCAATATCTTGGCTTCAACAATGTGGTTTCCAAGTTTCGTGATCAACAACCTTGTACCATTGCATAGACCAACAGAAGGATCAAGATTCCGCAGTAGCATTTTAGGAACTCCAACCTTTAATGTTAGTTCACGAGTAGGTAACCTAGAACATCTAATACTGTTCACAAATTCTGTAGTGTGGCTTTCCTGAAAATGCTCATCACTAGAATCTGAGTCATAAATTGAATCGGAGCTTAAATATGTCCTAGCTTCAGAGTTGTTCTTTGAAACCATATAGTCATTGACAGACTCAACAACGTCTAGAGTGGGAGCCAATATTGCCCGGCCTTGCAAATAGGATGGATCACACCATGAATCAAAAAATCTGGGTATGTGGCATTTGTTATAGATTCTATGCGATGCCAGAATTTGGTACCAAAAGACCATCTAATATATTAACTGTAGCAATACCCTAATTGGATCCCCCAATTGTCCCATCCCCAATGCCTGAAATCCATTCAGAAAAATATTTTAACTTTTGCATCTGATCATCCCCATCTACATTCTATAGTCTATGTTTTTGGTTAATTTCAAAACTTTATAGCTATTCCACAAGAGTGATGAGCTAATGGATGCGTGGACAATGTCTTGCCTAGAACCTTAGGTATAACAGGTAAAATCTGGCGAAAATCTCTACCAAAGACAATGGTCTTCCCCCCAAAAGGTTGCCGCCCGACTTAAAGGATTCTTGACCTGTAAAATATCCCGTAGAGTTCTGTCCAACACTTCAAAGTAGCATCTATGCATCATAGGAGCTTCGTCCTAAATAATAAGCTTCGCCCGCACAATCAACTTTGCCAATGCACTACCTTGTTTTATATTACATGTAGAATCTTTAGTTGTAGTTAGTGGTATAGCAAATCTTGAATGGGCTGTTTTACCACCTGGGAGAAGTAAAGAAGCAATACCACTCGATGCCACATTTAGAACAATTTCACATTTTGCTGCTGATAGAGTCTTCCATACATATATTTTCCCTATTCCTACATAGCCATACAAAAAGAACACTCCTCCTTGATCAGCGTCAACTATATGCATTATTTTATGATAAGCATCACGTTGTTCATCTATTAAATTACTAACCAAATGACTGTGCTCTTGTGCTAAAGCTGACCGATCATAGCGCAACTCATCATGAATCAAATTGTTGTCTAAACTCTCAAAATATTCAACTCTGGAGAAAGACATCGTAGCATAGTTTTTCAAAGTCTTTCCCCTTTTCCGTGACATTTTCTCAATTTCCACTAAAGCATAATTCTATATATCTTCTTCACTCAGCTGCAGTTCTAGATTTACATAAAATAATAAGAAAGGATATATTAAAACAACGAATATAGGTTTGTTTGATAGCAAGAAGAAAAATTAGCAGAAATCGTAAGTGCATATGTACCAATTATCTTAATCACTTGTACCAATTTTTTGATAAGTACTTGTTTACTTATTTATATAATAAAAAAAAAACTGAAAACGGGATGGGAACCGGGATTTTTCCCCGCCCCGCCCAGATTCAAACGGGGACAGGGACGGGGAAAATGTAAAAGAGGCGGGCCAAACCCGACCCTGCCACGCCACGCCACGCCATGTTGCCATCCCTACTCACGTGACACAATTTCATCAAGTGATGATTATATAGATATTTTTCAATAATCGTGTCACACATATAATGTTCTTGACGAATGAAAATTTTGTTTATATTGATATTCCATTTGATGCATCTAACAAAAGCAGCAATATTGGACATATGACGAGTGGTCTTAATAAGGATTGAATTTCAAAGATACTATAAAACTTTAAATTGTTCAGTTAATTCTTGTATTCTATCCTTATTTGTGTTTGTTAAAATATATTAATATTTTTTTATCTTGAGCAGTTATATCTTTTTCTTCCATCATTCCAAAACTATTAATTAGATAAGCATTCGTTCAATTTAATTGTTCACTAGGCCATAAAGTTGTTTCATCAAGAACTACAAGTGGTACTAGTTTTGCATAATTATAACTTGTTTATCTATAACTTTGATTAGGTTAAAGATTTTTATTTGTCTTGTTTTTACAATTTTATCTTTGGTAATTTATTATATTCCATTTCTCCACGGTTCTGATACCAGTTTTGAGGATCAAATCGTAAACTAAATTGGAATATCTAGAATTTTTAGATTTTCAAAGAGAAGGGTAAAAGTGTAATTTTATTATTAGTTTTTTCTTATTTTAATATTTTAATTCCGAGCACTAATTAATACAAAGTGTAACATCCCGCGAAACTTTAACCCTTAATTAAATTATGTGGCTATTATTTTGACGATGATGGAATAATTACTTCAATTGTGTCTCAAAGTTAAAAGATTGAGATCGGAAGAGCGTCGTGTAGGAAAGAAAGAATATGGCTCCTCATTAACACTAACCAAAGTATAGTGACTTAATTATAAGATAATATAAAGAATAAAGATTTCTCGTGCAATAAACGTGTGAATCACGTTAAGCCACATCACCGCCCAATGTGTACGGCGCCAGGTCGCACCACGTGTCACACTATAATTGGTAGAACTCAAAGATTTATTAAAAACAACTAAGTCCTAACTATTATATAAAAGGCTTAAGGGTCTTCAAAGTTTCCTAACCTCCCAATCTATCCCCCTTCTCTCTTCTAAACTTCCCAAAATTCGTCTAAAAGTGGCAAAGGTGGAGAAATAACCTTTAAATCCCACCAAAATACTTATTTGTCTATTGGGAAAAGCTCCTTACCATATATAGAAAGCTTCTAACTTAGAAAACTAGTCTCGATTGAAGAATATCAAGATTTTAAAAATACTTTTCTACATTAGAATTATTGAATCTATCTTTGACAAATCTTTGAGGTGGGTAACCAGTATTTTGATTATCTTTCTCTTGTTCATAAAGTTTTATAAAATCTGCATAGATTTTTGATGCATTGTCATTATGCGACGAAATTATTGTATTGCATTTAAATCACTAGTTAAGACTCTACCCGTCTTGCTTTGCTTTGTAGTAACATGACATTGCTATGTGGTCTTTTTCATTTTGGCTATGTGGTAAATTTTGTGGTACTATAGCCTTGCTATGTGATCTTGATCATTTAAAATCTTTGAATAGTGTGTGCACCATAAGTAGTAGTTTAACTTATGATAGGGCCCTCTTGTGCATCTACAGGCTTTGAGCATTCGATAGTTTTCTTGAAAATATATTTCTTAAATGAAAGGTGAATCAAAATATTTTGTCACTCACTGAGTACGTTGTACTTACTCTTCTTTCCATCTAACAACCCTGTAGGTGTTGAAATAAAAGCTTTGTGGTTGGATCGTTTTAAAGATGGAGAAGATACATATATGTGATCGAGATTTCGGCGCATGACTGAGATTTCATTGTGGGTGGCCACAATCGTTATTGTAAAAGTTATAATAACATCATATGATGTATAATAGTGATTGACTTATATTTGTAAAGTTTCGCCTTCAAATTTTGACTATATTTTTCAAATGCTTCTACTACCGTTAAACGCCTATAATATGCGAAAATAACGAAATGAATTTGGGGGGCGTGACGAGGTAGTATTAGAGCATAATTCTGTGTCCTCTCATACATGTATCACTTTTACTTGGACAAGATCCGTGCATTTTGCAAGTATTGAGATTGTTTATATTAATTAATAATAAGTTAAATTTGACCTTAGCAGTATTACTATTATATAGATTTGACTCTTAAAGGTTCATCAATTCCAATGAAAGCAAGAAAAAAAATAGAAGAAATTGCACTATGCGGGTACAGGGTTGAAACTGTGTGGCCACATAGAACAATCTATACCAGGCAGAGAGCTCGGTGAGGCCACACTGAGTGACCTGCACCGGACAGAGAGCCCGCTGTCGGCACACCTAGCCTCAATCCAAAATTTTTCTAAATTTTTGCACTTTAGTCCCTGAACTTCTTGATTTCTTTCGTATCAACTTGAAAGGCTTATTTTATGCTCTTTTAACCCTCAAACTTCTTTCTTTTGATCTTCTTTATTTTTATCAAAAAGATTTTTTTTGGATATTTTGCACCCGAATTAATCCTTGTTGGTATTATTTAACCTATTTTGAATAAAATTTAAATAAATTGTGTTATTTTAAGTGAATTAGATCTTGAAAACTTAGTCAACTAGACTTTTGTGAATTTATGGTGTACTTAGGTTAGATATGATTTTAATATTTTGATACTTTGGCACTATACATGGTAAAAGAAGTGAGAGTGTGCAACCGAAGCAATTTATCCAGTTGTGCATTGTGCTTTTGATAATAAAAATTATTGTCTCAATGTTTATGTGGCTATTATTTTGATGATGGCGGAATAATTGCTTCAATTGTATCTCAAAGTTAAAAGATTGTTACTCAAATGGCACAAAAAAAGAATATGGTTCTTGATTAATATGAATCAAAGTATAGTAACTTAATTACAAGATAATACAAAGTATAAGAATTTCTTGCGCTATAAACATGTGAATCAAGTCAAGCCACATCACCTCCGAGTGTGCACGACGTCAGATCGCACCACGTATCATGCTATAATTTGCGGAACTCAAAAATTTATTAAAAACAACTAAATCTTAACTATTATATAAATGGCTTAAGGGTCCTTAAAGTTTCCTAACCTCCCAACCTATCTCCTCTTTCCCCTAAACCTCCCAAAATTCGTCTAGATGTGCCAAAGGTGGAGAAACAACCATTAAAACCCACCAAAACACCTATTTATCTCTTGAAAAAGGCTCATTACTATATATAAAAAGATTCTACTTAGAAAACTAGTCTTGATTGAAGAATATCGAGATTTTGAAAGCACTTTTCTACATTAGAATTATTAAAACAATATTTGATAAATCTTTGAGGTAAGTAACCGGTATTTTGATTCATTTTCTCTTGTTCATAAAGTTTCATAAGATGTGCATGGATTTTTAATGCATTGTCATTATGCAATGAAATTGGTTTATTACTTTTAAATCACTAGTTAAGGCTCTACCCGTCTTGCTTTACTTTGTGGCAATATGATCTTACTATGTAGTCTTGGTCATTTTGGCTATGTGTTAAACTTTGTGGTATTATGACCTTACTACATGATCTTGGCCATTTAGAATCTTTGAATCGTGTGCACACCACGGGTAGTAGTTTAATTTGTGATAAGGCTCTCTTGTGCATCTAAAAGCTTTGAGTATTCGATGGTTTTCTTGAAAATGCATTTCTTAAACGAAAGATGAATCAAAATATTTTATTACTCATTGAGTACTTGATACTTACCCCTCTTTCCATCTAATAACTCTGTAGGTATTGAAATAAAAGTTTTGTGGCCGGATCATCCTAATGATGGAGAAGATACGTGTATGTGATCGAGATTTCGATGTATGGCCGAAGTTTTGTTGTGGGTGGCCGCAATCGTTATTGTAAAGTTTTAATAACATCATATGATGTATAATAATGTTTAACTTGTATTTATAAAGTCTCGCTTTCAAATTTTAAATTGAAATTTTTTTCTCAAAATGCTTCCACTACTATTAAACGCCGATAATATGCGAAAATAAGGAAATAAATTTGGGGTGTGACACAAAGTTTTGAGATGGAACCCTTTTTAAATTTCTGTTTGAAAACCAGTTTTAAACCAAGTGGTTTATAATCTAACTAATAATTGTACTTTTTATGACACGTGTCAAATACTATAATTGATATGCATCTCATTGACCCATCACAACAAATAATAAATTTTCATTTTATTATTATTATTATTATTTTATTTTTACTTTTTTACATTGTTTATTTACGTATTTATTTATTATTTTATTAGGTTAAACAGATCAATATGTGGCGGATTGGGGTGGGGGTTTGGACACCCTTGATCCATGTCGCTCCATGGATTTGTGAACCAGGAAAATTTTATTCGGGCGGAGTTTCGTCGAATTTAGGATAGATCGGGTATTTTTGCCATTAATTAGAGGTCATTTGAACTTTCATTCCAATCACAAAATAGATTATTAAACTTTAATCGCCAACAATTATCACTGGACTTCCTCTATCTTATATATTAATAATTCAAGTGACTACGGGCGGTCTTACACCAAAATGCGTATTAGAGGAGCGACCCCAAGTCATTTACTCTCTACGAAATAATTCTTAATTGTAAACTTGGAGCAGATTCAAAAAAAAAAAAAAAATAATAATAATAATAAATAAAGGATCTAGAGCGGGCACAACACGAGTTCAAATCATTGAGGGAATTGCTGAGAGCAGCTTGTTTATTTATATGAATAAATATTCAAGGTTGCGTATTATTTATTGAGTCGTATTTAGATAGTGAATAGTCCCGGGGATATCTAATTTTGGCATGAGCTGCACCTTCATAGCAACAATTCTCAGATTGATACACAAGGAATTGTAGGAACACTATCAAGTAATGAATCCAGGGATAATTATTGTGTGCCACTTTCCATTTTAAGTAGTGGTCATAAGGCTTCCTCTTGAGCATGCAATGAAAGGCTTTTTAATTTTCTCCATCAAGTTTGACATATTCAGTTTTGGAGTATTGGTTGTTGAAAACTATAATTATTTATTTATTTATTTATTATTATTATTATTATTATTATTATTTTGACAAAATTGGTTGTTCAAATTTTAAGTAGCAAGAATGACAAGAATAATACCAAATTCTATCCAGAGGACTCGCTCAATCTTTTTGGACATTAAGTACCTACATCATCGTCTTAGTCCATCCCCTGCTCCCATGAACACGGGAAAATGTGACATTGCCCCATTAACACATAATCAGAGGTGGAATTTAAGTGACTGTGACAATAACCCGTCAACCATTTGTATGTATTGTATGACACCAGAAATGCATCAGCCTTAGCACCAAATTATGGACTTCAAATAGAGGAATGGAACTAACGAACCTTCACTAGGCTCTCTCCGAAACCAGCGCTAGGTTCATCTATGTTCAACCCTGTTTCAATATGTTCACTTTAATTTGATCAATCTTCTTTTCAATCTGAGAATTTACATAGTTCTTTTATAAATTTAATGCATGAAAACCATGATATATTACGCAAAATTATGAAAAGTTACATTACATATACAAAATAGAAGCCGCATTAATTAAATACTCACGTTCTAGACGAAAAGTCCCGAGTTCGAACCACCCTTATTTCCCCTCTCCTAACTCCCCGCTTGTATCAAGAAAGGAACATATATTATTTTTTTAGATTATAAAATAACATATATTATAATTGTATATAAGGTTAAAAAAATAATAATAATTAAGAAAAGATTTCATCGTTATTCTTATTTCTTCAAAAGGTCAGGCTTTTCCGTCACTTGCGTTGTAAAAGCATCTGCATTGGCTAGTCGTTTTTGAAAAAATTAGTGTGCCACATCAGATTTAGACATTAAAAGAAAAAAAAAATTCTCAAATGATGCTGACTTATCACTATGTGAAGCTGACTTGCCAGAAGCTACCCCCCACAATCTCTCCAAATGTCTTGTATCCATCTACAACTACAGAGACCATTGGAGAAGAAATTAAATGATTCAATGTCTATTTAACCACATCATAGATCTACTTTCTATTTCTGTTCCACCTCATATATAATCAAGATAACCATTGGAGATGCTCCAAGAATGAACCCTCTGGTGGAAACTACATGTTGTGGGGTAAAACTCACGTAGGTGGAACAGCGTCAGCGTTTCAGAAGATTATAATTTGCAGACTATAATACGTAGTCTTTAGTTTCGGGACAAAAGCCGATATGTCGGGTGGCTAAATCATAACGTTTCAGACCAGAATATTGTACATACGATTTCTGAGTTTTTATATAACTTTTATTGTATTATGATGTTTCATCACTAATTGAGAGACCGGTTTTCTCAATTCATCATCTTGAGTGTTGCTTGGAAGCATACCAGAGTTTCTTCTGGCAAATCAGAATCTTCTCCATCTGGGCGCCATCTTCTGTTTCTTCTTTACGACATTCCCATCTCAGTCCCTTGGCCATGGTACCAACAGCATCCACAAAGTAGCTGGTTTCCCTGATGATTGCATACCCTTTTGGCCTAAGAATGCGATCCATCTCGAGGAGAACATACTTCATTTCACACCTATCCAAGCATATGGATTATGTCAAAAACATTCTTGATGGTGAAAAGTTGACGAGACCCTACTGACCATGTATTCTTCTATGTAGATAGACCTCTTTGCCATAGTAACAAAAACTATATTAAACTAAATAATCCCCATATACTAACACCCAAGAGAGGTGCTCCAGCGCCTTACCTGTGACTTTCAGCTGTGA
>CAVNYN010275874.1:0-25560 GCA_963692815.1 Nyctanthes arbor-tristis | reverse complement strand
CATAAATTGCATAGAAGATAGGGATATACTTTTATGATTTGTGTGACCACAAAAATGGTTTCTTATTAATTAATGCACTCGACTAGGTTGAAATTCACATAGAGATATAGTGAGTTTACTTGGTTGGGTAGATTTGAATTTACTCGAGAGAGGTTTTCAATTAAACTTGTGAAACTGGTTGTGAGTACGTGATGGTGAATTGTCATGAGTGGGATTGCATAATTGGAACGCCTGTTTATTGTGGATTCGTGAGTCTCAACGCTTTCATTTATATATTTTCTAGTCCATTAATTTGAGTTCCTTCCTAGATTAAAATAGATAGAGTATTTAATTTTAGTTTAAACAACATCATTATTCTTTTACAAACTTTTAATTTTCTTATTCAAATGGTGTGAAATTAACTCAAGTGAAATAGGTGACAACTTTCCCTGTGGGATCGATATTCGGGACTCTTCTAGTCCTATACTACTTGAACGATATCGATCACTTGCGATTTCGCCTATCACTATGCTCGTTGTGGAATCAACCGTTGGCGCTAACTTCCCCAATATAGGAGTTCATGGTCTGCTCCTTGTGGAATCAACCGCTGGCTCTAGGTCTTTTTTCTATTGGGTCGGGTCACTACAGTCCAACAGAAGTTGCATTTTTTTCCTATTGGGTCGGGTCAGTGTAGTCTACAAGGGAAGCAGAGGCTCAGCATGGTTTGAAGTCTGGACCCAGAAGGAAGGCCTGAACTTGTTAGACAAGGTCACAAGGCAAAGAAATTTTATTATGTAAATTCCTTCCTAAAATCTTAAAAATAGCTAATTTGAACAAAAACACATAAAATTTTTTTAACAAAACTGACAGGTGGCACAGTCCTATTTTTAAACACATTATATCACTTTACATCAACACTAATCACTTATGACACTTGTCCATTTTATCACATTTTTTGTCCAATTAGAATTTTCCAAATAACTTTACTCTCTCATGAGTTTTTATTCTCAAATACTTTTTGAGTTTCATCTTTTCCTTCTCACAGTGTGTCATTAGTCAAACCATTGAGAAATATTCAGAAAGGCATCTCATAATTCTATATATGGAATCAATGTTTCTTCGAGCTGTTAAAAGTCTATTTTTTCTAGTAAAGGTACACAAGACACTTTTTTACGTACGACCATTGCTACAACAATTAGTTATTTCAGAAATTTTACCTACCTTACTATAGATCATTTTATCACAGACAAACATGCACCACCAGTATCTTTGTATCTTTGGAGACAAAAATAACCTGTGGACCACAAGACATGACCCCTTGCTCTGTCAAGAATGAGACCAAGGTATTTAATGAAAACTCAGAAACAATGCAGTACATTGATAGACTGGAAAAACTATGCATTCAAGGAAAAACATGTGAAAGGATAAGCCTCCTTTAATTTTCACCAGGAATCAAGATTCTCGGTTTCCCAATTCTTGAACGAACACGTTGGAGAAAAATTATCGTGATTTGGTTGATAAGCTCAACCTCGACCACATTCTAATGTCGAGTACTGAGCACCAATCATGCACTCAGCAGGTTTTTATCTAGTACTAGTATAGACTAGATATGCAATTTCCATTCACTGACACAACATACTAGTATAGACTAGATATGCAATTTCCATTCACTGACACAACATATAGAGTATGGGAACGTGAGCAAAAATCAAGAATTTCAGCATTCATAGTTTTTGTTCTATGCAATGACAGTGTACTGACAACATATACGATGCAGGCATAGTTCAGACTTCAGAGTTAGCAGAGTTGGTTTTTGGAAGCTTCAAACATGAACAAGTACTAACATACATGGAAACATCAAAAAACTCAAACAAATTCTATGAGCATACGGCATTTGATTTAGACATGATTCCTAAATTGGACATTGCAGTGAGGCTGAACAGCATGAATCAAAAAGAATTTTATTGTTTTATACCTCCATGACTTCCCATCTTCCAAGAGAAGAAGGAAAATTTCAAAACTCAAAACCAAATTTAGCAGATCGGAAGAGCAACTCACTAGCGAACAAAGTGCATGATATATATCAAAAAGAATGTCAGAAATACAGGGAAAAGCAAGAATCCCGAGAAGGGGAGAATCATCAGAAGCATCATGACCTGGATGCTACCAAAAAGAAAAAACTATCAACAGAATTTAATGGGATTCGAAAAAGATATACTTTTCTTTGTGCAAACTCCTATATTTTTTCTGTCTGATCTGTTGCATTATGGAAGACTCTTGCTCAATGCCGGATAATGAAGTCTCCTATCAACTCCATATCATACCATAAGTTGGTGTCTTAAGTTTCATTAAAGCCTAAAATATCCACTCAATCATTAAAGTTAACTGCCTCATACCAACTATCGGCGAGGAATCTTTTGAGGAGAACAATGCTGATCACCATCTGGATACACAAGTCTTCTCTTTGTGCCAACAGTCAAGGTGATTGAAGAATTCTCAAGAGCAGGAATGGACCTTGATTTACTCGATAATATATTTGGGGAAATGACAGAATTGGGTGTATTGAACTTCACAAACCTCATTTTTTGCAGTAGGTAATAACATGACAATATATTTTCCTGTTGATACACAAAATTATTAAATATAATCAAATGAAAGAAAATAATGAAGTCGCTTTTATTTGCAATGCCAAGAACTGAAACTAAACAGCAAGGGGGACTCACTTTCTCAAGGGACCCCCATGATGGAATAACATTCATCAAATTCTCCAAAATCTTTTCCTTAAGTGGATACTCATCCGAGGCTAAAACTGCAGCTGCTGCAAGAATGGAGGGCCGATGTTCGCCCACGTTTATCTCTGCATCACAGGACTTCAGTTTCACAAGCAAGTTCACTAAATCCAAATAAAACCAAATTTCATATTATCATTACCTGTCAACTTACCTTTTATTACAGCCAAGATCAATTCAACGGCTCGTTTTAAGATTTGTTCACACCTTAATTTCCCAAAGAGTTTCGCAGAGAAATAATGGAGATAAGTAAAAGGAGTGACTGTAGTCATTTTCCATTCTAGAGTATTTAAAACCAACAACTCCATTCTCTGAATCACCTTTCCTTCAAAATTATATTCATCTACATGATATTCGGATAATGCAGGCACTTTAAATTCCTCCATTTTTGCGGCCAATGATAAACATGCTACTGACAGTAACCTAATAGCCCACAATTTTCTATCCTGTTAACATCAAAAAAATTCGAAAATCACAAAGTTGACAGAACAACAGAATCCTTTTTAAGCAAATAACAAAATCAAACAGAGAAATGAAGACTCACAAAACCAAAAAGCATAGAAACTTAAATTAAAAAAAAAAAATCCTCTTACATCAATGGATCTTCTTGAAAAGTACCGATCAAAATAAATAATTGATAGATAAGCCGTACGTAAGTGAAATCCAAAAAAGGCCCTTCTCTGCATAAAAAAGACATGGTTTGAACTTTTAACAGTAAATCAGAAATAATAATAATAATAATAATAATAATAATGCAACAGGGGAAAGCAAAGTAACAAGCCAATCTGTACATCAACTAATCATATTCTATACTCTCAGAGTCTGCAAATTGCTATTTGCTACAGACTCAAGAGTATATGGGGAATGGGGCTTAATGTATAACACTGCAAGTGAAGCAAAATGAAACAGGAAAGAGACCTCAAGAATCCATGAAATGGCATCCAGACGGGCAAAATTGGAGAGGCTATTTTGACTCTTGCTTGAACAACCATTTCCATCCGACTGAAAAATGGTCTCTCTTTGGATTATCATTTGTATGTACTCATCATCAATCTCAGAAACAGAGCCCGAATCACCCAAATCTCGAGAACAACGTTCATTCAAGCAAGAGTCATCTTCTTCGCACAAGAGACCAGAAAATAAAGTATTGACTGATTTCTCCATTCTGTCAAAAACTTTGTTACTTTATCAAAAAATAATGGGCGACCCAGAAAAGGGAAAATGTTGATTCACAATTTATTTATGGGGTGAATCGATAAAATCTAGAGATTGGCATCCGGAAAGGATGGAAATGGAGTAGCGGTTTTGGTGCCGCCAATTTTAGCGGAGGGAATATAGAGTACTTCCTTTAGCGGTTAACATACAGCATATATCAAATCAAAGCCAGTAAAAAATATAAAAACTGCGGTCAATTTATTTTCCTTTTTTTTTTCGAAAGTAATTTATTGTCCTTTTAAAAAAATAAAAAAACTAATAATAATCATATTAATTTGAAAAAATAATGCTTTTTTTATTCATCTAGTCTAGTAGAAAATGAGAAATACAGCTACAGCGGAGATATGATTAGGCTTACCGTGGTCGAGTTTAGTTATTATTATAAATAAAAAAATCAATGTTTTTTTTTTAAGAAAACAAATATTCAGTTATTTTGTAATATTAAAACAAACTATTCGATTTTTAGTTTGGTTTAATCAAACCAAGGAAAGTTTGCACTTAGTATGAGCAACAACTTTTCACTAAGATTTGGGTTATATGATTAATTATTATTGAAATATAGATTTTTGACGACTTTTTCTTTCGAGTTGAGAATTAAGTTAAATTCAAAATCAAATGTCTTAGTTTGGTTATTATTATTATTATTATTATTATTATTATTATCATCATCATCATCATCTTTGATACAAAGGGGACTAGGGGAAGGGAGGGATTGGCTTTGAAATGAAAATTATAACTAAACCATAATAGAATATAGTTATTAGTTTTAATAACAATAACCATTTGAAAATTTAAAAAAAGGGACAAAACTGCTCATTTTGGTTTGATTTAGTTACTTATGATTATTTTCCCAACTATAGATGTAATTGGTCTGCTAAACAGTTAAAGCTACGTCATAAGAAGATTGGCGGTGTCAAGATCAATTTTAAGCATAGTAATTTCTCTTTTAATTTCTCTTTATTTTTTCTTATTACATAGATGAGTAACAATAATTAAATTAAGAAATGTAATATTCCCTTGCCGAAAAAGAAATGTAATATTCAAAAAAAATCAAGAAATATAAATATGGAAAGAAAATATATAGATTGACAAGTGAAAAATAAAGATGGCAACATCTACATCTTGAAGGAATATGATGGTTGATCTTATTGAAAATATATATATAATTAATTAATTAAGAGAAACAAATATAATCTTGATTTGTTTTGTCAAAAGATTTTTATCTTCCTTTATTAAATATAGAAGAAATTTTCTCAATTGTTCATTTTGTGCACATGCCTAATTTAATTAATTAATTATTTATTTATTTTTTTTTTTTTGAGAGGGGCATAAATAAATGCTTCGAGTCAAATATAGAAATTTTTTCCTAATATTATTCCTCTTTTGCACACACGTGATAAGGGCGAAGGGGCAGGGGGGCCTAGGCATGCACGTACATACCTGTTTTTGCTTGAGCCATTTTATTGGTGAAAGTAATGTTAGGAAATAAAAGACATGAAGGGACATCGAATGCTATGATGAAGGCAAAGCTAAAATGTGCCTATTCATGTCAAACATGTCCATCTCTGCCACTATGTCAAAAATCAACTTCTATTGCAAAATTTCTATTATAAAGAAGCAAGATTACAAATATACTATAGAAGAGATGAAATTGATCCGTTGTCATATGAATCATATACTATGGCGTGTACAATATGGTGTCATAGTGTATGGTTCATATGACACCGGAATATGACTCACAGAATCAAAGAAGAACCAAACCTATACACTTGTATATTGATTCTCTTAAACAATATACTCCTGAATCGTGTCATCTATTATATGAATATACAAGAACAAGTTGTATCAATCAATTGAACAGCTGATAACTTAAGTGTTACTCACTGATCATACTTTGAAAAATTTCCATCACCCCACAATTTAAATATGGATCTCCTAAATATGAATATTAAAATGTAGGTTTAGATTTCATTTTTATGCACATTCAATTCAATGTGATTGTGAAACACTAGTGTCCCTCCACGTGCACGCATATATGTTTGTTATTTGTAGTTGCACATTCTTTAAACTTATATATAACGTTGGAGCAACTAATTATTTGGACCAAAGTATTATCATAGATCAAGTACGATATTCTTAATTTAAGTATCAAAATTTTGATTGTAACAAAATAAAATAAAATAAATGGGGGATAATTTAGGATAAATTGCATCTGATCAAGGTCCCTAGCTTTGACACATTTTTCACATTTCTACCCAAAATTTTTTTTTTCTCGATATTATCATGCTTAGCCTTTAATAATTTTTTTTATAATAATAAAAGACTATTCATTGTCACAATGAAGGTAACAAAAGCATAGGGGCATAAATTTCACACATTCTATGGTGTTCATTGGACACCACACATTATGGTGTTCAATAGACAATGTAGCAACTCCCCTGCCCACTGGGTATGTTGGGCCCATTCCCCCCAACATATCCAATTAGAAGTTGCTACATTGGACACTAGACACTATAGACTCCATAGCTGAACTAGAATAAATTCCAGCCTACAATACAATAATCAAATCAAATTGCAGTCAAAATTAAGGAAAACTTGCTCAATAAACTTTGCTCTCCAATTTTAATTACATTATTATTATACGATGGAAATAAACTTGTACTCATAATTACTATCTTAATGCGTAAAACACAATATTCGTAAGCTTAGCATTTGCTCATTCAGAAAGTATATCTTATCATGAAAGATAATAACACGACCCCTAATTTACCTAAGCTCATTCAAATTTATTTATTTGGTCCACCGAAACACTTTCGTCAACTACATACAAGAAACACTTTTTTTTTTTTTGTTTAAAAATCTTTTTTGACGGGATAAATGTAAGTCCGTTACATCCTAATATTTCATTTTCTTAAGAATTTATTGTGTTGAGAGCAGTGTTCTAGAAAGCGTGAGGCGTGAAAAAGTGTCGAGACCAAGCTTTGAATTTATGCGCGCCTAAACATAATAATGCGAGATAAAAGCGCAACTAACGTGTGATAAAGCGCAAAACGTAATAAAGCGTAGAACTCAAACTTCAAGTCTAGAATGCTTAGACGAACTTTTTAGAACAGAGGTGGAGAGTCTTGGGAATAGGGAATTTATCATTTTTGGAGAAAGGGGAAATGGAAAAATTAATTTGTGGCCCACATTTGAATATTGAAGATGATGAAAAAGTGAAAGGTATTGACAATGGTATGAAAATTCACGTGAATATGATTGCGGGGAGCCTTCACGTGCGAACGAGGGTGGACCATGATGAGGTGGCAAGATTATAACCTTAACGCTCCTCGTCCAGTCGAACTTGTAAAATATTTATTGCTCTTTAAGTGCATTATTAATTATGTAACGTGGAATATTATATTATTATTTTTTATTATTTCCCCATCACAAGATTTTTTATTATTTCTGACATAGAGGGGATAGTGGAAAAACAAGCGTAATTTGACTTGAAGCTCTTGTCAGGAAATTCGATTATCTAACAACTGTAGTACAATACCAACGGCAAAGATTATTTGTTTGACACTAAGATATTGCAAAAATTATTGCAATACCAACTGTAACTTCTTCTATTATAAATTTCTCTTTCAAAGTGGAAAAATAAAGTAAAGCTACTCATTTTAAGTAAATTTCTAGAGAGAGTTTGTTTCTTTATGGTACGACAATTTCCAGATATTAACGTGATTGAACTCGGGGCCTTTGAAGTAGGGAGGTCCCATATTTTTGTTTTTATCTTTTTGTTTCTTGAATAAATGTTAACAAAGTGTTTGACAAGGATTCAGATTATAATCTGAATTATAATTTGTGATGTGGTATCATTTTATTGGTTGTTTTGTATAAAAAATCAACAATTGCAGCTTGACTTTCATTTTTTGACTTTTTGAAAAAAGTGAAACTAATGAAATGATGTCGTGTAGCAAATTATAATCCAGATTATAATCCAAATTATAATCTGGTAGAGTTGCCAAACACTCTATAAAACGGTAAAGAACAAAGAGCTTTGCGCGCCATTTTGTGGTGATACAGTGTTTTGAGTAGTCTATCTCTTATTAGATATGTGTAATAAGATTATGTCGTCATATGCTTATATATAGTGGAGATCTCTGGGAGCTTACATGTGGGTCCTACCACATAAATATCAACTGGGATTAGCGGGAGATCATTTTAGGGTTGTGTTAATTCTTTTACTTTGATATTATTGGGGAGCAATATGATGCCCTTCCAAAATTTATTGATGTTCACTATCCATTGTATAAAGAAGGAACAGTTTCATTCAATTGTTTTTCTCCCCTTAATTTGGTACACAGACACAATCTCATTCTAACTTCACTCAGTTAACATCTTATGGCACCAATTGCTGTCGTGGATGCAGGCCATGCAAGCTCAACTACTGAATATCTGATACTTCGCAACAAATGGAACGTTTATTTGTTTTTCATTAGTTCGCTTTGGAAGTGAAGGCAATAGGCATAACACTTGAGTAGCTACTAATACCATATATCATTAATTATCAACCATATGTTAGATTTGTTGAAAACAGTTTTTACTTTTCTCATTTAATCAAAAATAAAGAAAAGAGGGCAAACTCCCATGGCTTGTGTCAACTGTCAAATTATCATTACTAGGACCACCGCATTAAAAATTGTTCACCACAATCTCACTGGAAAATTCATTGAACGAAAAAACTTGACGAGCCTCACGCTTGTAGTGGCATTTAGGTTTGACTTCCAGGTCAATGCAAATAGTTTTCTATACAGAAGTTTTCAAGTATTCCAGTTAAGTGGCAAATTCTCCACTTGTGCTCTGCTAGATTGATTGTACCCCACTACTCATCTCTCCACTCTTATGTCTCACGTTCTAATGAATGAAGTAACTTCCTTCACCCCCCCCCCCAAAAAAAAGGTTGTGTTTTACCTGGTAATTACATAAAAATGATCCAACACTATATATATTAGTACTATATGGTGTCATATCACTATATGACGCATATCGATACATAACACATGGTGAAACTCCTCAGTGACGATGGCGAATGAGAGGGGACGGTCAGTTGTTCCCGTGGATTTTCAAGAAACAAATGCTCATTTTGTGTACAATTTGATGGCATGTATGAAGACAATTCAGAGATATAACCTAAAATTGGCAGATGAGAGTACTTGCAATCTCTCAAGATGGTGCTATAATAAGAAAAAACTTTTTGTTTCCTTTTTTTTTATGTTTTTATTTAATGAGAAGGATAAAAAGGTCATTTTCATTTCTTTGAACGGTCAAAATAGATGAATTACATCTGTAAAGAATTTTTGTGAGAATTTTTTAAGGTTAAAAGCATCAGAGTTTAAAAGAAATTATAGACAAAATTGCTAATTCTATGAGATCAAATATGAAAAGGGCAAAAAGAAAAAATAATACAAAAGCAACATGGAAGCAGAACTCGATTTGTTCCTAAAACAGTATTTGCAAAAGTTAGGACCTTTTGTGAAATTTATCCATTAAAATTTAAAATAATTAAATAAAGGGTAAATTTTACTTATGGTCCCCAACTTTTACACTTTGTATCAATTGAGTCCCCATAAATTGGCACATAGGATCCTTAATGCCATTGAAATGACTTTTATACCCCTTAGTATTTAAATAAAAATAAAGAAGTAAAAAAAAAAACAGAGAAAGAAAGAAAGAAAGTAATTTCTTCCCTACCCTGCCCTACGTACCTAGTTAATCACCCTACCCCCAATCTGACTGGAAATAACAAATTTCACCAATAAAAGGATACCGACTTGTTGCTATCAGTTCCTCAGCTACTGTCATAAATTGTAGAAAATGGTTTGGGAGATTCTGAGGTTCTCTTCCTTCACCCTTCCAAATAATTTTGCTATTAAAATTTGTCATTTCTAGTCAAGTTGGGCGTAGGTTGGGATGAGTTTCTAGGTAGATAGGATATGTAATAAATTATTTTTCTATTTTTATTAGTTTTAGTTTTTTTTTTTCTAAAATTTCATTCTTTAAATGGTTAAAGGCATAATTGTCAATTTTTTGAGATTAGGGACGTTACGTGTCAATTAATAAAAGATTGGAGAATCATGATATTTGAAAAAAAAAAAAAAGAATGAGGATCCAGTTGATATAAAGTGTAAAGGTTGAAGACCATATGTGATATTTACCCATTACTATTATTAATTTTTCTTTTCTTTTCTTGATAAAATAGCACAATTTTTCAAAATATGATGAGGCTGAGTGTGTGTTTTTTCAGGGAAAATATTAATTTTCCACTTAAATCCACATTTTCTTTGAGGGGCCTAAGTAATTGGGTTTTCAGGGAATTGAAAATTCTTATTTCTCTAAAATGTTGGACTGTTTTTTAATTTAAAAAATAGTTGCACTTTGTTTTAAACGATATTGGGCTATATTTGCTACGTAATTTTTACCTAGTAAATTGCATTTTTTATTGTTATCAAAATTTACCTTTTTTTGGACTTTTTGTTATGTACCATTTCTTATCAAATGTTAAGGAATATAAGACCTTATGGCAATTTCATATATTCTTATTATACAATATAGGATTAATTACACTTAACGTCCCCAACTTTTCAAGTTATTATTACGTCCCCAACCTTTAATTTTACTTATGGGCATCCTCAACCTTTCAAAAGTATTACACTTAAGGTCTTTGTGACATAAACTGTTTATTTTTTAGTTAAGTTTGAGGGTATTATGGTAAAATATAAAAAAAAACTAAATATTTTAATGTTAAAAAAATTAAAAAAAAAAGAGAATGGAGAGAGGGGAGACTCCCCTCCCACCCCCTAAAAGGCTGAAAAGTGTTGCCATTTCCGGCAGCATCGGAGGGGGGAGAATCTCCCCCTTTCGGCTGCCCTCCTATACCCTCTTTTTTGGCAACCAGGAAGCCAAACAGGGGGATCCCCCCCAGCCCAAAAAAAAAGCTAAAAAAATTGTAGCACTTTTGGCTGCGATTTCCCTCAACCATTGGGTTCAATCGCTGCCGAAAATGGTAGAAAAAGTGTTGTCATTTCCACAGCACAGGGGGGCATTCCGACAGCCAAAAGTGGTGGTTGTCTCCCCTCTTCTCTTTTTTTATTTTTTTAACATTAAAATATTTAATTTTTTTTGTATTTTACAATAATACCTCTAAACTTAATGAAAAAATAAATGGTTTTTGTCCCAGGGACTTTAAGTGTAACACTTTTGAAAGGTTGAGGACGCCCAAAAATAAAATTAGAGGTTGGGGATGTAATCGATAATAACTTAAAAAGTTGGGGTCGTTAGGTGTAATTAACCCTGCAATATATTGTTGGTGTCTATATAACTTTGTTCCATGTCGATATTCATATACAAATCAGTCACTCAATTTTGTACAATTTCCTTTTGTTATAAGCTTTTATTGTACATTAGAGCATTTCCAATTTGGGTTTTGTTCCAAGCAAAAACAGATAACGCACAAATTTAAGGGGGAAATGCCACTTGGAGGGTGAAGAAAACCCATTTGGGGAGCCCAAAATTGGCCCCAAATTTAGAGCTCCCCTCTAATTATCGGTCCCACAAATGTTATACAAACTAATAATATTACACTACGTGTCTAATTTTTAATTTTATTACTAGACAATTATTAAATAGGAGATGAAATTTTGAATTTTGTAACAAATAAAGAATCAAATAGGGGTATAATTTATTGTCTATGTGTAACAAAACACATGAGATTTCAAATTTATATTTCATGTATATGTATAATTTCAAAGTTGTTTAAAAAATATAAATGGTGACGTTAAATCTACAACGGCCACCAATGTCCTCACATAAACAGTAAGCACATGTTATTTTAAATATATTATAATGTACGGAAGAAAAACCCAAAAACCTATAACCATATTTTCCTCCCAAAGTTTTTCCTTATACATTATTTGGAAATGAAACCCCACCCCCTCCCAAAAAAAAAAAAAAAACACTTTTTCTACTTTGCTTATTAGCCCCAATATTAGAAGTGCACTTAGTAATCTTTTTTCCTTTTTATTATTATTATTATTTTAATATTTTGGGGGTCCCCCCTGGGGTTTGCGGTTTGATTTTGTTTCAAATGTGAACACTTGTTAAGATCAAAATTGGTGTTTGTTTAGTTTTGCCAAATGAAAAAAATACATTAATAAGGTATGTATAATTAATTAATTTTCACGAGGAAAAGTACAAATTGTATTAAAAAAATTGACAATTTTTATGAAAAATAATAAGTATGGTTATATTGACATCACATCTTTTGCTAATCACACCACAATTTAATTATACTCATCATCATGTATGTTTTAATTCTTTACACTTTAATCATTAACTTATTTTTGCCATATTTTTATTTTTAACATCTTATTATCAATAAATCTTGTATCGAATGATATCTTTATCTTAAAAATTTCACTTTCGGAATTGCTTAACATTTTTAAATAAACAAAAAATGTAATATCAAACTATATACAACTATGCATTTTCATATAATTATAAAGTATACAAATCAAATTTCTTAAAATGTATTCGATCGTTAAGAACACAATAAGATAGTTAAATCAAAAATTCGAGAGAAACATGTAGCAGAAACTAGTATAAGAAACAAATATTAGGAATGTTCATATTAATAAAAATGCAGTGTGTTTAGTAAAACGAGTGATGTATATATAATTAGCCAAATAATAATTATCATAAAAAAAGTTAAAAAAAGAATGTTTCCATGGAAAATAATGGCTATCAAATATTAAAAGATGAAGAGAGACAAAAAAAAATACTGAAAGAAGAAAAACAACATCAATTTCTAAGTTGGAAATTATGCCAATTAAACAGGTGTAAATGAAAATGGCAACTAGTTTACTATCATGGCAAACCATGCAAACCGCTGCCATTAGGCTTGAAAGCAAATTCCACCCTCTCCCGGGCTGCCGAAAATGGCACCACTCTGGTGGGCCGCTGGGGTACTGTCATTTCCTGTAGCATGACTATTGGTGTTGGGTAATTTTTTTTATAAATACTATTTTGTTATATTATTAAATTTTTTCGTTTTTAATTTAATAAGTTAGGGATAAAAAGGTAATATGATCTGAGAATTAATGGAAAAATTGACGGACATAGTAAAAAGACCATTCATGCCAATTAATGAAAGGTTGAGGACCCAGTGAGTCAAAACAAAAGTTGAAGGACTAGGCGATATTAAATGCAAAGGTTGATGACGAAATGTGAAATTAACTCATTTTTTAATTACGGTCCGTGTAAGAGCATTTCCAACATGACATTAGAGTATCTCCAATGCGTGTAGTATGTTCTAGGGTCATGAGGTTGGGAGAGATAGAGAGAAGTGAATTATTTTAATTGAAGATGAATAGAAAGAGGTGTAGGAAAAAAGAGGGAAAAGTGAAAAATAAGAGAGAGATAGATAGAAATTCAAAAATAATAATAAAATAGTAGTGGAGAATATGGAGATGAATGTGTATTTTTAGACCCTTATACATGACAGAAGAAAAAAAAGTGAGGAAAAAATAATGTAAATGAGATAAAAGTAATTAAAAGAAAAAGAAACTTGAAAGAAAATAGATAAAATATAGGACCCATCAAAATTTTTTTGTTCCTATCTATCTCTACAATGCACCGTGACATTGACTAGATGCATTGGAAGTGCACCAAGTGTTGGATCCATCCCGGGGTTTGGCTATGGCTAGTCCTGGGGCATTCGAGTTTCGGGATTTGGATATTGGAGTGACCAAGCCTAAACGAAATATTTCAGTTCGGGTCCGGGTTCAGTCTTGAAAACGACAAGTCCATTCGACTCAGTCTTGGTTCAGACTCGGGTAACACTTCAGGTTTTGTTCGGGTTTTTTGAGTATCTAACTCATATTATATGAACGCTTAAATGGAAAAAAAAAACATAAATGTATAAGAAATTCATAAATATTAAAAAATATACACTTAAATGAAAATAATAATTAGATACTATGTAATAAGTTAACAATTAAATATTAGTGTTTGACTAATTGGCTTTATTTATATTCTAATTTTATAGTTTCATCATAAGCTTACAATATTGACAAATAATTGAAAATTTTCCTTGTACTCATCACATGGCTTACATATAAAAACTAATAAAAACGTCATAGAAAAAGATTAATTCATATCTCTTATACTGATCTAAATCCCCCCCTTTTTTTGTATGAAGGAAATGAATGTAGTGAATATGTGATTGTGGAATGAAAGAGATAGTTTTGTGGGGTTATGATAGAATTAATTAGAAATTTGAATTTAAAAATTTTGGAAGTAAGAAAAATATTCGGGTTTTTTTTCGAGCTTTTCGGGTTTTAATCCAAACCTGAAACCCGTCCAAACCTGCTAGGTTTCGAGTTCGTATACTCATTACCCGATCAGGTTCAGGCATTCAGGCCGGGCTCGGGTTTTTTGCCCAAGCCTATATATTGATTTGATTTTAGACGTTACAGTGTTAACTCCTTAAAACTGTTTTTTCCTCAGAATATGTAAGTCGTCGTCCGTAATCAATGTTGGAAATAGTAGTATATTCTGACCAAATATTTGTAGTCTCGACACTTAGTGTGTATGAGAATATTTAGATCGAACGCGTTCATAGTACATTTGGTCTCGTTAAACTATTTCTGGGTGAATGAGAAATTATGGCCTAAAGGTGACACATTAAAACTATGTAATTCAGATAATGAGTAAATATTTCGTATCTCGGGTTGAAATATTTTGTATCTTAGGTAAAAAAATAATAGGTTAAAAGACCTATTTAATTAAATTTGCAATTAAGATCTAAGTGTGACTAATTAAGAGAATTAATTAGTTATTATCCTAAGTAAATTTGTCATCATCCGAATTTATGTTTGGGATTAGTTTATTAATATCCAAATTGGTGAATTGGTGCAAACATTTGAAGGGAAATCATGTAATCCCCTGGCCGACAGTTGTAATTTCACTTGGTGTGTCTATTTTTGGCACCTCTTGGCATTTGTTGTGTCTATTTATTGACACATTTTGGCATCTTATAAATAAACCCTCTCACTTGTGCGTTTTCATTCAATTGGCATTCAACTATTCCTTTCCAAAAATTTATAAAGAGAGTTCGTGATATTTCTCGGTTCGCCTTGTCTTGTGGTTTGAAGTGCTTCTACCGCAAGTCGTTAGCCGTTGTATCTTGGGAGACGATTGCCGATCAACCGTAAGCACCTAGGCGGGGCAAAAACATCTTAAAGACATAGAGTCGAACTCTAGCCTCGGCCTTTTTTTACATACTAAATTCTATATTATTTATTCTACTCGGTTTAAGTAAGTTTACGGTTTAGTTTCGAATATAATTTGCACCATTTTATATATATGTTTTTCCAACAATCAATCCTGTCGACTGTCACCCCTGCCTTTCCTCTTCAAAGTTCAAAGATTGAAAGCGTTTTAGGGGTTTCACATTCGTTCTCTGTTAATTAATTTCACTAAGCAAATGAGTTCTGGGACAATACTGCGGTAAGCGTTTGTATTTGGTTTTTTCAGCTTTCAATTCTCCCCTTTGCTTGCAATTCATTTCATCTATACATTTGAGTTTAAATAGCATCTGATTACTGAAGTCCCTTTTCACCATATTCACTTCAGCCAGGGAACTGGTTACCAATTAGTATACTATTATTACAGTATAAAAATTGGTCAGCAAAACCTTAAGCAGAGATCAACTGTACAAACCCATTTTGATTGTTGCATTTTTACAGTAATTTTGGGGTCATCCTTTCTTATAGGTTCCCTTCATGTTTGATCACCGAGATTCAACTCTTCTTTTCTCATTGATCATCCGACTGCCATTTTCTTCCATTAATTGCTGATAAAACTAGCCATTACTGCGTTAAATCTGCTGTAAGCTTTCAAGGTGCTATTGCATTTGAGTAAGGAGATCGGAAGAGCGTGCTGGCTAAATATAATGATATAAATCGAGCCGCAGGCCAAGTTATATAAGCTGGGTGAGCTTGAGTGAAATATGCCCAATTGGAAGCAGTCGAAGAATGTGTAACTATATTTGGAAGAGAGAATATGAAGAAGAAAAATTTTACTTATGCCAAGTAAAGAATGAAAGAGAACTACATTCAAATTATTGCTTCCTGCTTTGTACTCTATAATTCTTTTGAATAAGTATATTACCAGACAAAAAACTCTTTACCTATTGATATTGTAACAGAAAAAATCCCTATGTGTTTGGACTTTGGCCATCTGTTGGGTTTGGGATGGAGTCTGTTGGGTATTTCCTTGCTATCATTGGTTCAAAACCCACCACAGCTATACTGCTTATCCGAGCTCCTTTAATGACCAATTTCCACAGGTTTTGTGACCTTCGGAGTAATGGCTGCATTTGCTTCGGGGAAAGTGGATGGAGATGGAGGATTCAATGTGACATCATACAAGATGCTTCTTTGGTATGTTTCACTTTGTAGTTATTCTACTCCATACACATTCCTACCAAACTTGATGCATTCTGATGCAATGTTCATGTGCACCTTTTGTGTTGGCTAAGGGGACATGCTAATTGCTATCGTCATCAGAACTTCTGTCACGCTGTATGTTGTATCTACTAAGTACTGGAAGCGATGCATTTACAGGAACTCTGAATGATCTCCCAGCACCTATGGTTGTTTGTTCCTGCATCCTTCCAACATCTTTGCAAACATTATCCAATATCGAGAGAAAATCTCGTACAATCATGAAAATTCTCAAAGGATGAGCCTCCTCTTTTGCAGCATCCCCATGGAAATACTCTGTCACCCCTTTCACCAAGGATAAGGCTTTTCTTTCTTCAGCCTTAATCCTCGTGATTTCTTCTTCAGCCTCCTTAAGAAACAACTTCATTGCATCAAAAAAGATACCCTGCACGCTTTGCTTCTCGTGTTGGAGAACCAACCTGACTTTCTCAAGGCCCATTTCAAGCTTGGAGACATAGCTACTCAAGACATCTGAGTCCATTCCTGCTGCCTTCTTGACATTGCCAAGCTCTTTGCTTAACCCTGCGACAACTTGCAAGCCTTGCTTCCTAAAATCCTCTTCTTTAAGTCCAAAATTTGTTTTATTTGTGAGGGTTTCACTTAAAGGATCAGAACCTCCTCCTTCTGACCTGATGATCTCTTGAACTACGAAATGAAGTAAGGTTGTCTTACCATCTGTTCCCTTTATGTCTACCAATTTCAACAAAGTATCAAGCTTAAATGCTCTGGCATCACCGCGGTTTGTACCAACATTCATCCGGTTTCCTGTCCTTAGAACAGCTTCAATGAGTTTAAGGAACAGGCGACTGTTTTTCAATTCTTCACTTGCTTCCTGCATCATGTGAATATCTGTGTTAGAAAATTCATGTAATGAAAGGGTAATTCAGATTTCCAGGTTTCCTAGAATAAAAGTATATAACGAACCAAGTTATCATTACAAAAGCAGCAGCCAAATAATTAGTAATAGTTGATAGTACCTCAAGGGTTTCAAAGGACTTCCTCAAATAATTTACTTCCATATTGAAGTTTGCTCTGTATAGCATAGCCTCCACCCTCTTAAAAGCAAATGGAATATCTAGTATTGCCTTGAGAAATCGCTCTGCTGTCCCTAACTTAGAGCTGTCGCCATTGTAATTTTTAAGTTTTATTTCTTCCTCCTTTGTTGGTGCCATCTTCACTAAAGTCTCCAGAAGCTCAGGACCCAATCCCTCTGGATTCCCTGCAGTGCCAAAATGTGCACCATGTGTGGCCTAAATCAGAATGTGCCAGACTCCAAAAAACTTACACGAAGTAGGAGACATAACCAGCGAGACCAACCCTAACAGCCAACTGTTCATTTTCTTTTCAGCTTAATGTGACATAATATGTGCATGTATTGTGCATCGGTAAGACTGGATAGTATTAGAAATAAGATTTAACTTTCTTTTTCTTTAATAACTATATAGCAATCCATTTCTCTTGCCAAACATGCCATAAGTGTATTGAGAAGCGCGTATTTTCTGCATTGCATATCTGAGTATATGATAATAATAAGCCAAATACCATGAAATTATATTACCACTATTACTAGACGAACTGGTAGTGATAGAGAGTTAGGAGTGATACTGAATTTGATTTCAAGACCTAGGAAGAGCATATAAATTCACGATTGACACACAAATATACACCAGCATTTACTTTATGCATTCTACATGTGGGAGTCAGGCACATATGTCCAACATTCTGCTGCCATCCTTGATTGCCTTTCAACCAAAAAGGGATAGCATCAAATCCACATTCACATATTTACAGGAGCTTTTTTCTGTGGTTCTTAAACCAAAAGTTTCGATTATTGTAACTACTAACTTAAATCTGCTGGAAAACTAATTAGTAGCCATTTGACTTGCACCTGCTGTATTGGAATTTACAGAGGGACGGAATATGGTGTACATCGTACTAGTTGCTGTATTCTTTGGTCAATGACATATTTACCTACGAGGCTCTAATGCTGATCAAACATAAGACATTCATACTTCTCTTCTCTTATTCATTTCCATTAGAATCATCTATAGATTTATGACTTATGCATGTCTCTTGTACCAAGAGCAAATTTTATATTCAGACATTTTCCCACCTTCCCATTTTATAACTTGAATTATTTTATCTCACAGGAAATGATGAGAGGGTCTACATACCATCTAAAAGTGCTTCAGCAACCTCATCTCTTGTGACATTTAATGCCCGTAACAATATAGCAATATTCTGTGACTTCTTTGGATCTAATACTCTGTTCTCCTGTTCTACAGGTGGGAGGACTGACTTCCTAGTTGATTCCTTATTGACTGAATTTGCAGAATTGAATCCAAAAAGTGACTCCATGGCATCCTCGTTTAACCTGCAGAATAGAACTTCTTTGTAGGAAATTGTGCACCATTAGTAGTATTTAGTATTTAGTAAATTAAAGCATGGCATTCTACTTACTGGAAGGAGCTTGATTTTATGCGATCCCAAACTGTGGCTCGGTCTGAGGTTGCTCTTACTTTGTCCCAGTGCAAAGGCTTCAACTTTGGTTTTGATCCATCCTTGTCATCAGTATCACATTTCTCCATCGAACTGAGAGTTTTATTAACTTCTTTAACAGAACTTGTACTTTCAGTCCGTGGGCTTGATTTTGGACTAGAACTCTTTGCTTGTGGTCTAATTGGCTGTTTAGAAAAAGATGTATTTGTTTCCATGGCCACCAGTTTTCTCGCAGTTGGCAAAGGCGGCCGTGGTGGCGGTGGCGGGGGTGGAGGAGATCGGAAGAGCAGGTGGAATTGGCATCTTAGATACCTGCTGCTCTTCATCGTTTATTGATGATTGAAGTCGTGCTATATTGGGTGGTGGAGGCGGAGCTGAGAATTTGGCCCGTTTTGGAATTGTCGGCAGTGAAGGTTTACTAGGCTGTAGTGGCCCCAAAGGAGAAGTTCCCGGTGGTGGTGAAGAAGAAGCCATTGTTAACTGCTTGATCGGTGGAATCATGGGATACTTTTTATCAGGAGAAAATGCGGAAAGGCGAGATTCTGGGGAAGTTCTCTTTGAATGGGGTACAGAAGAAGTAACACGACTATCTGCTCTGGCCTGGTTTATCTGGCCAGAATTGTTGCTTGTGTAAAAATGACGTGAACTCGGGGACTCATTGCTCATAGATGACCCTTGAGGAGTGTAGAAATTTGTCTCATGACTCTCATCATCAGATGACGACATTGGTGGCGGTGAATTTATGCTAGGAGGTGGCGGAGGCTTGGTCAGTGGTGGCAGCGGCTGAAGGTCAGGACTAGGCCTATATCGATCTGATCTTTTTCCTGAATTCAGTTTTCTATAAGGTGAGCCATTGGCAATATTGGTTTCACTAGTCACTCTACTGGTTGTGGATGGCTCCACAGTCCCAATATAGAGGAAAGTGGATGGTGGAATTCTCGAATCTTCATTACTCCTATGTGAATTTCCACCCACAAGTTTTTGGGACTCATCAGGGTGTCTTGCTCTGTGTTTGTACAAATAGAATGCTAAAGCAGACAACATTCCTAATGTGACAGTCCCTCTGATATTGCAATCGCCACTTTCTTGATTGGCTTGCTTTGTGCCTGCTGCTGACTAACAACTGGATTTGCCATTGGAGTGCCATTGGCTGGTGCAGGTGGGGTCTGCTGGACCTGATCCGGCGACGGCTCTGTCGGCCCTGTCTCGTGGAAGAACGGCTGGTCTTGCTCCGGTGTAGGTGGCGGTAGCAGGGTTGGTGGCGGAGGTGGCGGCAGTAATTCAGATTGCTGTGGTGGTGGTGCTGAACTAGCTGGAAACAATGGCTGATGCAGAATTCTTCTGTATTCGCCAACTGAATCTTGAATTCTGGACTGGCCCCCTTTACACAAGTCAAGCCTAGAAGATGTAATCACCGTCAGAATCAAGAAAATGCCCAAAATATGAGGCCTCATTGTGTTCTTTTCTTGGTGAGCTCTCTTCTTTTGTTTTCTTTCAGCTTATTCATCTCCGAGATCAGATTTAGAGAGAGAGAAAGAGGAGAGGAGAGGAGAGGAGAGAGAGACAGAGAGAGTATAAAGGGAAGCTTCTGTGAGCTGCAAGATCTAGATGCTCTGAGAGGACGATCCTCCTCAAGCCTGTAGCTTGCACTTTTTCATTTTATATCAAGGAAATTTACCTACTTATCTTTATAGTATAGTAAAATGTGTCCCCCACGATCTTTTACTTGCAAGCAGGGTCAAATCGTGATGGTGTTGCAATTTGATCCACAAACTATATTTTTGATGGTAGTACATCCCAATCAATTTTGCCTTTGTAGCATTTTAAGTGCTTAATAAAGGTCACTATTTTGAAAGGCACAATAGATGAAAGACAATTTAATAAGAAATAAATTAGATGAGAAAATGAGAAAAGAAAAGGGAAAACATTGTGTCTTTTTTATCTTATTCCGATGTCAAATATCGTCACATATTTGGTATCTCACTAATACCATATTTTTAATGATCGTTTCTTCAATTGGTTTGTGCCATTTTTGTTTTATTATTTCTATTTCAACATGAAAATTAACCAAGCTAGTGACATCCACATGGTCCACGGGACATAATACACTATACATTTTGATTTATTTTATTTTATTTCTATTTTAAAATATAAACAGACAGTGAGTACATGTTGATCTTCATAGTCTGCGACTTAGTTATAGTTTTACGAGTTCCTTTACTAATGACTACCCAGTGCTACTCTGGTGTTGATTTGATTTGATAAAAAAAAAAAAGTACTATAGTTCCTATCAATGAAAGTTTAACATCTTATCAAAATTGATGGACTTGTTTAAAGGGACGCAAAGCTACAATGAGTTTACAATGCAAAAAAAGCATAGATGGAAGACTAACACTAGAAGATTATGGATTGAAATTGCAAAATGTATAGATTGAAACAAAGCTGCTATAGCGGTATAAGATTAGGGATTGACAAGGCAATTTTCTCCTTATACTGAGGAAACTCAGGAGGCTCATTTAAAGAATGGAATATGACGTGGCAGTGAAAATGGCACGATAATGACCACGTAGTGTTTGCCCTGATAAACAATTCACATTCGCGTTTTTTGGGGTTGCCACCCGCAGAGGGTCACATAATAAAGAGAAATGATTTGTGAACTTATTTTTATGGAGTCAGGTAGAAGTTCTATACAAAGTTTGGGAATTAATAGAAGACAGTTAAGTCAGCATTTAAGATCTAATTTGATTATTTTTTATTAGTTTTTGAGCTCTATACAAAAACCCAATTTAGCTAAAAAAATAAAAATAAAAATAACCTCATATGGTTAGTTTAGAGGCAGATCTTGTACATCTGATAATTAACACTCATTAATAAGTGGTCGTTATTTGTTCATTAATTTATTTGGAAACTACGACCAGTAAATTTCACCATATAGCATCATCCGACTGAAAAATTTTCACGATTTACAAACAACTTATTAATGTTAAGTAACCATACATGGTATTAATGCAACGTTATCATTGAATTGGATACCAAAACTGTGGTTGATGCAGTGAATAGTAGAGGCAAAGAGGCATCTGAGCTTGGACCGGTAATCAAGGATTGCAAGATGCTACTTGCTTGATAAGCTCCAGCAACTTTATTGTAAAATTTACTTGAAGGGAAGCCAGCACTGTTGCACACACGATAGCTCGTAGAGATCGATTATATAATGCTCCTTGTACCTTGCATAATGCTTCTTATTGGCTACTAGATTCATCACCCGATTATTAATGATAATTGAATGTTTCTCTTTAAAAAAAAAATAATAAATAAATAAAATCCTATACATGGTATTAATGTAATTGGTCCCTCTACAATAATTAAGATCTTTCGTTACCACCGCCCTCCTTCCCTCCTTCCTTTTCTTCTCAAAACCCCACAAAACACAAAGTAATAGTTATTTATATGATATGAGGATAGTTACTCATATCAACATCAACATTTTAATTTTTAGATTAATTTTTAATAATGATACTAAATACACCCTGTTTTTTTTTTTATCATAAAGTTTTCTTTTTTCCCTTTTTTTTTGAATGAGATACATGGAAAAGATATGTGTGGTTCGAACTTGAGACCTTTAGCTTTGGAATGCAAACATATTAATCACTGAAATACAATTCAAACCATTAAAGTTTTCTTTAGTATATAATTGTTACTAGTTTCCTTAAGCAATTCTTGATTCTTTCAATTAGATCTATCATTCTAATTAGATCTTGTTTTTGAGCTACGTACTTCTAGCATCAATTAAAAGTATAATGATAAACACAATTAGTGTTCACGTGAAAATCTTGATATAAAAGAGACATAAGTATGATAGAAATCCAATTTTCCTTCTAAAAATTTTGAGTCTTGGAGACAAATTCAATTTAAAAATAAATAAATTAGTCTTTTGCAAAATATTTTACTGAAAAATTACAACTCAAAAAGCAAATGCTTTTTGTGCTTTTTGAGCTTTTGATTTCTTTTGCATTGAAATCATATATTCCAGTGGAATGCATCCATCCACAAACCAAAAGACACCAATATGCTTTTCACTACTTTATTTAAAAAGATTAAAGGAATTCTCCGGATCTACCCTCCTTCACTCTTCTTATATTCTTTATTCTTCACTTTTAACTACAAATTTGTCACATAAAATGGTAAAATTGTTGTAAATTACTAATTTAGAAAAGATAAATAAGTTAAAGAGTTGAGTTGAGCTGAGTTGACGTCCAATAAGTACTTATACAAAGTTGACTGGCAGAAAATAATTTTTTGAAAAATAATCTGTACAACCAATCTTAGTTCGCTCAACTTTGTTAGTGAGCAAAGCGATTCCAAACTTCTTTTTACCATTTTATGCTTCGCATTTTTTTTGTTTCACGTCATTGGGAGTAATTTTATATAAAAATGATCTCCGACCAGATATTTAGTGCGATTTATGCCATCAGACGTCTACATAACGGGAGATCATTAAGAAACTCACACGTAAATTCCAGTTATCTCTCCCCACACAAGATGATCTGTAAAAAAAAATTAAAAATCTGATTCAGATGATACTTGCAAGATGATTATCATTATCATTGATTGATTAATTTCGTAAACACAAAGGGAATCGGGAATCATAATTATGTTTTTACTTCTAAGTATATCCACTCAATTCTTGTGAAAAATTAAAAGCAAATTCATCCATTGGATTTTAATTATTTCAGCCTAAAAGTAATTATAGATTTTGGTTTTCTTTGCTCATTTCTGATTGCTCATCCTCCTCCCTTTTTTTTTTGGTGGCTTATCCTTGTTGATAAGAGGAAATTAATTTCTTTGTAAATTAAATGATCTTTATTTAATTTAATACTAATAATAACTAAGAAAGGGTTGCCAAAATAATAATAATAATAACACTAATAATTAAGAAAGCCATTTTCGTTCATTCCAAAGTTAAGTTTTAACGACGGTTATATATGACGGAATTGATGGCAATCTGACCTCCTATTAACGTGATAATGTTCAAGAATTTTTGGAAAGTTTTATTAACAAACATCCGCGCCGGGTGGGTTATCTCATGTGAACATTATTATCAACTATTAACGTAAAGAAATTTTCAAGTGGAGCTTTTTGTTTTCTAGCCTCAGTCAACTTTATGCTTTATTCCATGGCCAAAAAGGGTAGAAATTCCATTTTTATGTAACACTCCAAGCATAACCCCACAAATATCTTCGCTTGGATGTGGTGAATTCGTACAATTTTGGACCCAAAAAGATGACTTCTCATAAACAAAACAAAAGGGGAAAGACACATGATGTGGATGGAAATAAAGAAATTGCGGTCTTACTATTAAGTACACTATCCAACTGTATATTTTTTTTTTAAGCTACACATTATCATAATAGGTGACACATGTAATTGTTACCCTATATACACTGATAGAATTCTATTTTCTTTTGGAGAAAACTTTTAGTATTTTATGAGCACCGAACTCGGTACTTTGGACTAATCAATAACTCACATGTGGGTTTTAAGGTCCCAATTTGTTATTTAATTTGGGCTCCAATACCTACATGCGAGTTCTTAATTAGTTAAGAGCACTGAGTGCTTAATACTTCTGGAGTATTGAATTTTTTCCCTTTTCTTATCCACTACATTACTTTTAAATCAATGAAATGGATGGAGAATGATATTGCAGTTTGGTTCTCTTACCCACATCTAGCCGCCAGATTCACAAGTAGTGCGCATCATAAGGCAAGAGATCAAAATAAAATGATATGGAGACCATCTCTACGTAACACAACCAGAAAGCCAACATGGACCAATATAGAGAGAGGATGTGAGGCCGCACACTAACAAGAGAGCATGTAATTAGCCTATCTAAGTTGTCATAGTTTTGTTACAGAGTTAGAGAAGATTTCTATGTTATTTATGTTATATCTTACTACATTACTAAGCGCATTCTTTAAAAATCATAAAAACTAACCTGCTTAAAAATCTTAGGGCATTTACTCCTTGAACAATGTTACGTATACATAAGGTAATTTTCCGTTACAGAGACAACCAGTGTATATGGTGTCTTTTCCTCCACTGTAGCATCTATATTTGAACAAAAAAATAACATTTTATCGATGACTAATTGATCACAATATTATCATCATCATCAACAAGTTCTTTGAAAATATATATCGCCCGTGATTTTCGATAGTTGTTGAAATATTAGTGATAGGCGAAATCGCAAGTGCACGATATCGTTCCAGTAGTATAGGACTAGAAGAGTCCCGAATATCGATCCCACAGGGAAAGTTGTCACCTATTTCACTTGAGTCAATTTCACACCAATTGAATAAGAAAATTAAGAGTTTATCAAAGAATAGTGAGTTTGTTTAAACTAACAATTAAATGCTCTATCTATTTTAATCTAAGAAGCAACTTAAATTTAGGACTAGAGAATATATGAATGAAAGCGTTGAGACTCACGAATCCACAATAAACAGGCGTTCCAATTATGCAATCTCACTCATGAC
>CAVNYN010275869.1:0-18506 GCA_963692815.1 Nyctanthes arbor-tristis | reverse complement strand
GGAAGAATAATCTCCTCAAGCCTTAGATAAATAAGGAGAGCCTGCCTAAAAAGTGTGGCAGTCATCATCGTACATAAATTTAGTCCAAATCGTTGATGGGGACCATGAAGGGAATCTTAGTTGTTGCTCTGTCACGTTGGGCGTTAAATTATACGGCTCCAAATGAATGTTCTTGTTCCAGTGGTGGAAAATTTTCAAGCACCTTTCGTAAATTTTGTTAAAAAACTTCCCACTCTATGTAGCTTGCATGCATGCACACCATGTGTATTTCAAACTTAAACTATATATATTTTAAATCCACATTGCATGTATCTATCTATGCCACATAGAAGGGAAGTTTTTTAACGAAACTTCCGAAAAGTGTTTGAAAGGGATTCATTCAACTATTTCCCTTGTGTCACCATTATTAAAGACAACTTTGGGCTCGTGACAAAAGAATACACATCTGAAGTCGATAATTGGTGCGTGAATATTGTGTTGTATTTGAGAAAACACCAAGTCCACATGAAGTTGTGCCAACATGTCGACCCCAATGCTCGACATCTTTTCTTGTCAAACATTGCTCAGAATAAGGCCCTGCCTTGTTCACACCTTAGCTTTAGCGCCTTTTCATCAAGAAAGTTTCAATCCTTATAATTATTAGCGGACCAAAAAGCACCATTAACATCAAGCATCAATCGACTTCACAATGACTAGCGTCACAACTATTAAAACAGACTCCTTTGCATAAATATGGATGTGATCTCTGATGTGGCCACTCTTCGATCTGAGATTGGATAAATATGGAGTTTGTAGCTCAACACCGGATACTGAGATCAAAGAAGGCCTTTTTTTTTTTTTTTAAATGTAATAACAAAAATGGAATGAAAGATAACTAAGTGTATATGTATATCAGTATTCAGTACATGCTTTTCAACAAGAATTTTTGTTAGGAGTAAAGAACAAGAAGAATCTCCCACATGGCACACTCAAGTTGCAGAACATCTTCAAGACATCGAAAGAAAAGATGGCTCATCTGATGAGAAACCTTTGGAGAAGATGGCACAAATCAACAGCGCATGGCAAGTACCAGATTTGTGTCACATGCACCTGACTTTTTTCTATGATGATCACACCGTGCAAATCAATCACATTAGCTATAGATTTGAGGACAACGTTTTACACATACAATAACCACTCAGTGACACCTTCATGGTATCATCAACCTCTTGACGTTTGCCATCAACAGATTGATGCTTTTCATCGACTGTGCATTCTGCACCTACCATGGAAGAGCAATTTGCGCTATTTGTCTAAATGAAAACCAGACCATACGGAAATCACAACCGTGTGACGTGCATATGCAAGTATGCAACATCATCATAATGATAAAGCAGATAACCTCATAAACCAGTGTAGACTATCCACATATGAATATCAAGTTTGAACGGAGATCAAAACGCAATAATCAAAAGCTAGTTCAAAAGACACAGCAACTTGATAAAATAAAAGCAAAAATGATCTCCCGCCATATGCCGGGTAGGATAAGACTGTTTATGTTCAGCCGAAAACCCCACATGAGTTCACATTTATTCGTCACGGAGAAACTCAAAGTACAATGGAAAGACTCGAAACGAACTGAGAACAGATGGGAAAAGAGCCCTCTAATGTTTTGAAAAGAAAAGAAAAGAAAAGGACACCTAACAAACTACTAACAGTTTTCCAATTATTCCAACGATTCAATTCAATTCAACTCAATAGGAAGATATTTTTAGATTGAGAGATTTGTTGAACCAGGCCCTCAAACTTCCCGACCCCTTCCGAGTGATTGCCGGTGACTTCTCAACATCTACAGCCTTCTCTGTCTGAGGCTTCTTGCAGAGCATGAAATTTCGAAGCCCGAGCGATCCAATTGACTCCCATGGAGACAGAACTACAACCAAAGACAGCAACATAAATCTATCAACTCCAAGAATAACTACAAATATAGATATTAGTATACATGTAATGTGACTAGGTAGGTAATCAGCCATAAACATTATCCCTGATGGTTAAGAGCTGATCATCAACATGCATAATACTTTGAATCCCTTAAAATTTATTATAACAACAAAAAAACTTTATATTCACCACCTAAAGACTCTAACAGCAGCTACTCATGTGTAACACAACCAAGAGGAGAAACAACGAACCAACCATGACCCCAATAAATATTCGTTATTAGACATCCAATAAAAGAAAAAGAAAGAACCGCAAAAAATGTGTGAAAATTTATACCTTCAGTTCCTGCATTAGGGCAATAAAGCACGAAATTTTTGAGATCTGATCCAAGAACAGGGAGTCGGCCCTCACGAGCATATAATTTCAAAGCCGTATCAATCACCGCAGCCACAAGTTCATCCTCATTCACCACGAATCGGATCGGGCCCGCACTACCTAACACCGTAACACTGATGAGAAACCGGTTGCCCTTTCCGGCCTGATTCTTCTTCTGCTTGGGAAGCAACATCCTTGCAGAAAATTGTTCTCCTAACAACTTTGTTCTTAATTTTTCTTCAAAATTCAATGCCAAAAACAAGATTAAACGGACAAAAAACAAGAGAATAAAACGAAATCGGATTAAAGACGCAAAATTGGGATTTGGGTTTGCTGATTCACGGGTCGAGGCCAAGGCAGCGGTAGTACCAGCCCTCCATGCAGCAACCAAAGCAGAAAGAGTTGGCGACAGAAATCCCCCTTCTTGGAGAAGAAGAAGAGGGGCAGGTCATCAATTGTACAGTCGAGATTTCCACCATTCACAAAGGGAATAAATTGAATTGAATCGAATCTTCGGAACAACCTTCAAACGAACGTACGCAGAGAAAAAGAGAGAGGCAAGAAGAGGCGTAATCGAATGGATGATTTTATAAAGGGTTGTTGGCAATTTGTGCGCGTGAGATATTTCGTAGCATTCCCAAATTTTTAATTATTAGTTGTCACATTGTAATTAAGGAAAATAGCTGTTGATAGTCTATATCTATTGCTCTTGTTACATTTTTGTCATCAACCTTTCAACGAAGACATTTTAATACACAACATTGAAATTTTTGTGCACCTCTACACTCGTTTAGCAAATTGATCTTGAAAAAGTTGATCATGCCATACTTTCATTCAAGGACATACTCAGAAGATGGTTGAGGGAGTAGCCAAAACACTAAACTTCCTTTTTTCAAAGGGTAAAAAATATATATATATATTTTTTCAAATGCAGAGGTAACTGGGAATCGGAAAGGCCACCTCCGAGATACCTTATCTCTCAACTATCTTATAATTGTTCTTATGTTATTATTATTTTTCATTTCAATACACATAGTAATTTTAAATTAATTAATTGTGTATTGCTACTTAAATCTAAATAAAAAAATATACATGCATAATCACTTACTAGTTGTAAGTAAGTATTAATGTATGCACCAATCATTATGTTAGAAACTTTCAAAATTGTTGGATGCACTAGCTGGTGTTTTTTATCTTGAAATTGGTGGTTGGTTCATTAACGCCTATTTTGGTGGTATGTAAATAAATCTGGAAAATGATAGACGGTTATATTGGTATTGTTATTTTTATGTTAAAAAAAGGGGGAAAGAACTCACCTTTTTACATTATTGTGCCTAACACATTTCCATCAACTTGTCATTAAATACATCTTACATGCAATGATGATCTCTGTGTAAATTTGTTCTGTAGTTTGCATTTGCACATGATCCATGACAAAAACTTATTTTTGCTGTCTCTTTTAATGTTGCTTTCGATAAGAACCAATTTTTGGCCCACAAAGAGATCATGAAAATATATGTGCAGATACATACTTGAGAAGGACAAGAACTTTTTATTTCTGAAATTTTCTTCAGGGTCTTGTCTCAAACTTTATCTATACATGCATGTATGACAGTAGATTTGATTAAATACAACCAAGAAAAAGTTAAATAATATTTTTTCCAATTCTCGATTAGGATAATATTCATTGTAAAAATGAAGTCAGTTTACATGGGAGGATTGGCAGACAAAGGTGAACAACTATTACAAAAATAAGTAAATAAATAAATAGTTTGTGAACAGGGGATAGCAACTTTTTTGCATCAAACTCATTTGTATTTGACCTGGTTTAGTTTTTTTTTTTTGTAATTACAATTTAGGGAACTTCAATGAGGGGCATAGATTCGAATCTAAGATTTTATCTTAGCAAAAGATGTTCTTTACCACTTGAGTTACACCCTTGGTCTTGGTTAAGTTGATCGTACTTTCATGTGTTGTTACTTCCATGTCTTGTTGCTAAAGTTGATGATAAATAGATAAATAAATTTAAATAATTTTATTTCGTTCATATTAACCTTTGGAAAATAAAATGCAATTAATGAAAAACATAATTTGGTAACTAGTATTAAATTTTGCTAAGGAGATAGATAAGACTTATATTAAGGAAATAGATGGCTATATGGCGGAAATCTAATTAAAGCGGCCCCCTGTTGGTAGGGCCGCTTTTGTTAGATTTCCGCCACGTAAGTCATAAGACTCTTTAATAGTAGATAAGGCTCTGTAGGTAAGCCTTTATAGCTGGATTGAAATAGTATTAAGATATTCGAGAAGAATGCATTTTGTCCATATAGGTGATCACGCTGGCCTTCTCTTTTCTTTTTTGTGTAGAAAATAACCTAAAATGTTATTACCCAATTGAATGAGATTAAATGGTAGTAACTTCCTGTTTTACATCAAGAGTCAAAATAAAACACATTGAGAACGTGCATATAAACAAATACTGAATGAGATATTTTGGCCATAAATATATACGCGACCATACTAGCCTTCTCAGCACATAACATAACCCAAAATATTATTTCCCAATTCAATGAAATTAAATGATTGTAACTTTCTCCCTTACATAATAAAACACGTTAAGAACATGCAAGAACTCAACTAATTAATCTCATTAAACCACTTAAACTTCAACAATAAACCACATGCATAATCGTTCGAACGTACCAAACTTTATAAGGTTAAGCCTACAAGTCACCGGTGGAGTTGTATGTAGGCACCCACTTCCACTTGATGGAATCACTATTATACAACTCAATATTGATTAACTTGTATCTTCAATCACTCATTTTCATTTTGGTACAATAAATCACTTCCCTTCAACCTTTTTTTGCCCATTTGATCACTCTATTCCATTCTCAATTTGATTAACACATAGTATGTTGAGTTGGATACCAGAATTAGCGAATAATTTTCGAATAAAAATATGCTTTTCTTTTGTACGATATCTTCAAAATTAGACTAATCAGGTTGAAGGTTTGTATTATCACGTGTTACTGATATATGCACAAGCCATTCTTTTGACACTAAATTACTAATTATAAGCGAAAATCAAAATAAAGTGGTCTAATCACACTTAAGATTAGTGATGAGTTGAGAGGGTAGGAAATTGAAGATGAATAACTTAATTGCAGTGAATTGAAGATGAGTTTGTCGGGCGCAACTCCACTCAATCTTCGATGACTTGGAGTGCATTTTACCCAACTTTAGAAACATATTGATTCTTGTCACGCGACGCAATTTATGGAATCAAGTCCATAAACAAAAGCCATCCAATATATGCAATGATCACACGCCACCATCGTCACCCGCCCCGCCAAAACCTAACCAACAATCGAAGAGAGAATTGAGTGCCCGCCAATAGTGACAACCACTTCCTGTCCTTCCATATAGGAGCGGAAGAATCACAAAATTAAATGCTCAGATATTTTTCTGATAATTTGCAGTATGGTAAGTAGAGTTAAGTGCTGACTATATAAAGGGAAGAAGAAATTTAGGGTGTTGGCTAAGTATCAAAAATGGGGACACTTCAGACATGGAGAAAAGCATATGGTGCTCTCAAAGATCACACTAAAGTCGGCCTTGCCCATGTCAATTCTGATTTCAAGGTCGCCCCTTGTTGTTTCTTTCGTAATTTTTTATTGATTCGTTTCGTGCATATATGCATTATGTTGTAGTGCATTTCTTTGTATTTTGTAATGTGTGGAGTATGGGATTTTGATTTATGGGTTTTTATCTTTATTCTGCGTTTTGGGTAAAATTAGGATTTGGACGTGGCTATTGTTAAGGCTACGAATCATGTGGAATGTCCACCCAAAGAGAGACACCTCAGAAGTGAGTTTTCTTCTTTACTGGCAATGGAATTCTTAAGCTTGTTCGGTGGAAATTTTACTGTTTCCTCTTCAAGCAGGGAATCTGATTGATTTGAAAATCTGGGAAATCATTATAAATTCTTGGACTTTCATGTGTGAGGTGTCCTATGGGAACGAGTTCATGCAGATCCCCTGTTATTCAATTTTATAGCAAATGGTTTATGGTCTCCAGATATGGCTTTCTGCTGAAATGGTTACTACAAACGTCACGTATTAAGATGGCATTTAGAAAATTGTGCTGTGAATTTCAGTTAACTGAAAATACAAGAACGACAAGAACTAGATCTTTCTTTTCCGGCACAACCATTTTGCCTATTTTTAGCATTCAGTCTGCTTCCCTTTCCCTCCTTTCCACTCCAAAGACCATGATTTATTTGTCTGGCTTTAATCGGAAGTATTGAAGGAATTGAAGGATCTGTCGACAATTGAGATTATGTTCTGATGGTAGCACTTCAAATCATCATCAAATAACGAAGGACACATTTTTTCAGTTTAGCAGAAGATCACATTTTTATTGCTTACATGGAAAAAGTAAGAAAAGAAGAGAGGGATCTCGCACTTCTATCTGCATTTGGATATGCCATCATTTCATATTCAGCTATTTGGTTTCCTTCAATTAGTTCCTCCTTTTCCCAAAAGACAATAAGTTAGGTAAACCAAAGTACCAAACACTAGATGCGTGTATTTGTGTTTTGGGGGTGGGGTGGAGAAGAATATAATTTTTTTTTTTTTGCCCTCTCCATTTTCCCGTCATTTTTTTTTCCTTTTCATTTACTAGAAAAAATTGATGCATTGGCTCCGGAGTACCCACTAAAGCATGTAACATGTGCATGCCTGCAATGTTCTAGCATGCCTGCAATGTTCTAGTGGCCCTCTTGTTTAAAGAGTAGGTTATTTAGTTGTTTGCGTAAAGTGAGATCCTGAGTTCATATTTGCTTATATATCTTATAGGCTGTTTACATGGGTGTATCTTTCCCTTACAATTATAAAATATGTGAAGCTTGAAGATATTCATTCTATTATCAAGTTGCTAAATATTTGACATTGGGTTTTGCTTCCAAGAGAACATAATGTGAGTTTCATTGTATCATTTGATTTTACCGTTCAGTTTTTGTATGCTTGCAAGTTGGAATTGCAATTAGTTGCAATTAGTTGCAACTTGTGAGTTTGTTATTATTTTCTGGATGGCACTTGCAGAAATTTTTGCTGCAACATCAGCAATTAGGCCACGGGCTGATGTTGCATTTTGCATACACAAACTTGCAAGGCAGTTGGCAAAGACTCACAACTGGATTGTAAGGATCTCTTCCTAAGGAGCTTTTATGTTGATTCCCAAGTTTATATATTGGTTCCTGTTTTGGAATGACTTAATTCAAATGTTGATTGATTTTCTTTTCCATTTTTCCCCCAGTTGATATCGTGTAAATTGATTCTTAACCAAGCTTAATTTCGCTAGGGATTTGTAATAATTGTTTTCATGGATACATTCACTACTCAAGGTATTAAGCCCCTTTTCAGTAAATCATTTACAATAGAAATATAATGAGTCAAATGGAGTACATGTGGACCCAGTGATATATAGGAATATGATTGGTTGAACCAATTCTATTTTGAAATAGAAATGGCCCAGTACCAGGGGCTATATGCCTTCCTCTCTTCCATTGTTTTCCCTATCTGAATCTACCTCAAAAGTAATGATTGAATCTTACATTTTCATCTTGTCATCTTCTTAAGCATTGAACCATTTTCATGATGTGGTACTTGCTGCCTCTAATCAATCTAAAACATCATCTAACACATCCTTACAAATATGTGCACACATTAATTCTGCATATGTTGAAAGTCGGCACTAATAGTGTTATTTTATGGCATCTGAAAATGTTGTTAATAGGCTACTCCAGGCTGCAGGCCATACCATCTCGAGACTTTCTTCTGAAGAATGAGAATTGTATATTATCATACTCTACAAAGAATTCCCACAAGTTCATTTTAACGGGTCATTTCGTTCTTTTGGGCTCGTATTGATAAAAGAATATAAACTGATGTTTAGTTAAAAGGTACAATTATGAAATTGTTAAATTTACAAGAATGTGTTCTTTACTAATCTCCATCAATGACAGCTCTCTAAGATTATGTGCACCCTCGTACGGCTGTGGCATTTTGTTTCTTTTGATTTGAGAGGTCAATGGTCGAATGATAACCGATGCTAGTGTTTGGAGAATTTGAATTTTCAATTCTGATTTCATATGGTCATCGAATATTTTTTATGAGGGAAGGTTAGATTATTATCAGAAGTTTAGATATTCAAAAGGTGCTTTGTCAGTATGAGTTTTGGACTTGCCTCTAAAATGAACAGCTGGGGAGATGGGAATAAATTTATGAACTGAGGATTTGTCCTTCGAAATGATACTTCCAGGGAAAAAAAATAATAAACACCTTGAACTGGTATTGCTGAAAGGAATTTTAAGGCATGGGCAGTGAAATACATTTTTTTTTCTTGTCAATGGGAAGGGCTGATGGCGACATTTTGTAATGAAAAGCTAAGTTTTGGATAATTCTGTAACCTTAATAGCCTAGCTTCGAATCATGTATCTAAATTTTGGCTTTTAATGCTAAGTCAACTTTGAGATACAAATGTATATGCCCACAACTTGTATTGTAAGATGTATATTAATCTATTCTCTATATTTTCGTCTGTAACTTATTCTAAACATATGTAACTTTATTTGTTAAAATGTTACTAACATTAATAAATGATCTCCATAAGCTAAGGTGTCATATTGTTTCATATTTAAATTGAATATTTTTAATCATAAAATAGATTGGATTCTTGCATTTTTGCTTATGGAATTGGCAATCTCCAACTTGTTAAAAACTAATTATTTGTTCATATAGATAGAAGATTCTTTATATAATTGAATTCTAACATCATTATGTAACATCTTTGATCTGAGTCAGATCCTTGACATATAAGTAGCCTCCCTGTCGTGCAGGTGATGAAAATGCTTTTTCAAGAATCAATTAATTGCCACGTTTCATTAACCACAAATTCTTTCAAAAAATCATTTTTCACATTTCCCCCATTACTTTTAACCCCTCATTCTTGCTAAAAAAAAGGAAAATCACTTTCTACAAAATCAATTCTCCAATAGTCAAAACCACACATCCTCTTAATATTATTTGACATGACATCTAATATTTTGGTTTTCAGCATTTTTGTTCATTTAATCATGTTTACTATCCATTCTTATTTTCATTTAAGCTGAGGGAGTTGAATTTTAGCATCAATTTATTTGATCATGCACAGAGTTATCTTTTCGTGTATTCCAATAGGTCACACTGAAGACAATAATAGTTATCCACAGAACGTTGAGGGAAGGTGATCCCACATTTTGGGAGGAACTTCTAAATTTCCAACAAAGTGGAAGTATCTTCCAGATGTCCAACTTTAAGGATGATTCAAGCCCCATTGGTAAATGAATAATACTTCTGCTTCTGTATAAATGAAAAAAAACTTTTGCTTCTGTCCTTTTGACAATTCACCCATACTCCACACATACGCACGTGTGCTCGCACACGGAGATGGAGTGAATTTAATCCCATATATGCATGCAAACAGTCCACGAAATTATGAAGTTATATCAAAATTGGATTCAGATTATCTTCTATTCTGTTTGTCAGCTTGGGATTGCTCTGCTTGGGTGCGGACATATGCTCTCTTTTTGGAAGAAAGAATTGAATGCTTCAGAATACTGAAGTATGACAACGAAGCAGAGCTTCTTGCTAGACATGCGCAAGGTCTAGATAAGGTGTTCTCTTACCTTAATTTTTATTCATGTGGTTTATTTATCCTTTTCAGTGAATTATTTTCTTTTACTTCAGTTCAGCAATTAGCCTTCATCGAACCTTGCTGTCGATAAATTTCCTCTGCTTTTGTATGATAATAATGAATCCAGGTCAAAAGACTTCTCTATGTTAATACTTGTGTTCACAGGGTTACAGTCAAACTAGAGACTTGGATAATGAAGAACTGCTGGAACAGCTGCCTGCTTTACAGAAGCTGCTATATCGTCTTATTGGATGTCGGGTAATACATTGAGCTTCACATTACCAAAAAAATGAATAAAATATTTGAGCACTGGCATTTTCTAGTCTGTTTAACTTATATACTTGTCTTGGAAAACTGATCATTCTATTACTGATTTACAGGCTGAAGGAGCAGCTGTTGGTAATTATCTGATTCAGTATGCACTTGCCATGGTATGTGATAGCTTTGTGTACCTCATAAGCTTCTCAGAAATTTGCATGTGGGTTTCGAAAAGTGCTGTTACAAAGTTAATTAAAATGCAATAATAAAAGCACAAGAATGCACAGGTTTGCCTCAATTTGAACTGTGTCCATACTTTTTGTCAGTCCCACAACTATTAACCACTTTTTATCCACACATTTCAACTACCTACCACTTAAATTATAATTTAAGCTATCACAAACATATTAATGCTAGTCGCCATAGAATACTTGAAACTACATAAAAAAGAGACATTGAAATGCCAAGATGGAAAAATTGAAGGTGCAAGTTGTGATGAGAATTGAAAGTTTTAATTCCGTTCCCATCTCTCTCTTTAGGAATGACAGAACACCAGAACGTACTCTCAGGCATTTGTATCATTGTTTGCCAATCCTTAGTTTATTACAATGATTGGTTTGGAGCTGACTGATTTTCCTTCTTGCTCTCTGACTTGCAGGTACTAAAAGAGAGCTTCAAAATTTATTGCTCTATAAATGAAGGAATCATCAATCTCGTCGACAAGGTAAGTAACTATTGTATATACCTAACCTGTATCTTTAATCTGGTTCCGAGACATATTTAAGATTTATTTCCTTTTTGTTCACTATCTTATATATCCTTTAGTTTTTTGAGATGCCAAGACATGAAGCCATTAAAGCCCTGGATATCTATAAACAAGCTGGCCTGCAGGTAATTTTTTTCTTGCTGAAGTCAATTTGGTCTTTCTTTGATTATTGAATAATGTATTTTATTGTTCTAGACTCCAACATGCTTTATGGCGTTACATCACAATTTCTATACCCATGCTGCAGGCTATTAGTCTTTCTGATTTCTATGAAGCTTGCAAAGGACTCGAACTTGCTAGAAATTTCCAGTTTCCAGTTTTGAGAGAGGTAACAATATTGCTACTAAGTTATGCAGCTTTAAATTTTCTTATCATTTCCTGAAACACGTTTCTTTATCTTTTTCCAGCCTCCGCAATCCTTTATCGGGACCATGGAAGAGTATATAAGAGCGGCACCCCGAATCGTTCCTGTTAAAATTGAAACCTTGGTTGGTACTTATCTGATGGCAGCACTTTTTGTCTTGTGGCAGATAATGTGTCAATTCTTCTGTGTATCTGTTTTAGATTTTTCTCTCCGAGGAATATTTTGGCGCCAATCACTCATTATGCAAAGTTACTTTATGGTGATTCCATGTCAGGAATATCCAGAAAGGCTTATGTTGACTTATAAACAGGAGGAGCTTTCTTTGCCTCATGAAGATATAAAAGTGACATCTGAGGAACCCAAGCAACCCCCTCCGGATGATATTTTGGTCTCAAATGCTAATGTAGTTCCCCCTCCTCATTCGAACAAGTTGGACACTGAAGATTTGCTGGTGAGTGCCTTATTCCAGATCTTCTTCTTGTTCCATTTCACTATTTTACTCCAAATCAGAGTATCCCATTATTTTTATTTTCCATTTTCATTTTCCACATCCATTTATTTGCAATCCAGGGGTTGAACGTTGGCACTACTGATGCATCTGCGACTGTGGATAACAGCGTTTTGGCTTTAGATCATAGTGCCATCTGGTTGGAATTTATAGTGTCATTTTTCACTTTCTAACTTGGCTTGCTTAATCTTTCATCATGTTCCAAAGGGGAAATATCTGATATGTTACACATGCTGCAGCTTCTACACCATTCGATTCTGATGCTTCTCAAGCCAAAGATCAGGATCCTACCGGATGGGAACTTGCTCTTATCAGTACTCCCAGCAACAACTTATCTTCAAGCCACGCAACGGAATTGGTATGATCCTTGTGATTTGTTATTTATTGCTTCAGATAAAAGATTAAAGTCCCTAAATACAAGTTTTTTAGCCTCACACATGTTTTGCTATGCAGCCCGGGGGACTAGATTCTCTTACTCTTAGCAGTTCATACGATGAAGTTGAAGCCTCATATAGACTGTCCGAGCAGCCTGCTTATGGAACACCTGCCCCTAATCCATTTGAAGTTGGTCTATCCATTCACCATCTCAAATAGTATTACTCCTTCAGCAGTTCAAGTGGCAGCGTTTACCCAAGATCAAACAAATCCTTTCACACCATTTCAACCTGAATTTCCAGGGCCCCAACAGCAGGAGCATTTATCGACAGGTGCACCACAAAATCCTTTTCTAAGACACTGATATGGGGCTTTCACCACATCCTAGCAACCCTGCTGCTTTCCCTCAGTCTCAGGCAACCAATCCATTTGGGAGCAGCTCAGCCTTACCATTTTGAGGAATGAGGATATGCACATATACAAACTCGATTTTCTCATATATTTTGTTATGATTTTATTGAATTAATTATATAAATAAGCCAGGCAGTGTGATCCTATGATTCCACTTGCAATAAAGCTGATATGTATTCTTGAATCATACTCTTAATATGATTTGTAGATAGTTATTATTATTGGACAATGAGATGTGATTTTCTTATGTTTCTTATATTTCAGGGACCATGTTTTTAGATGCTGACTAACTGTTAAGCAAACAATTCAGATAGAATTCGCGATATATTAAATCGAGTACTAACGAAGTATATAATCTAAAATATAAAGACATTAGTCGTTTAAATATAATAAATAAGAAAAATAATTCAGCATTTTTACTCATTAAATATGCTTTTGCTTGTACAGGATGCCTTTGTAACAAAGCAACCCTTCGTAGACAATGACTCATTGGGCCTTCTTCGACCACCTCAAACCATTCAATGAAAAGTACCACAAGCCATATTTTTTCCTTTTAATTAGTAAAATTTCAGGATCACAAGGGTGGAGATGGTAACTCGATACTAAATCAAATAACTCAATAAAAGACGGTCTTTACCACTAGAACTAGAACAAACCACGTTTGTCCAAAAGCCACACACACACACAGATATATATATATATTTATTTATTTAAATTAAAGGCTACATTGTGGTTTATTTTATTCACAACATGGAAAAGGAAATTACAACTTAAGAGGGGGTCTAAGCTTGACCTCCAGCCAATGATAACAAAATGAACAATTAATTCCAACAAATTGCAAAAAGTTACATTTCTTGTACACAAATAATTAGATTTTCTTACTCCTTAGCAAATAAATAAATAGAATAATTAGGATATGTGGAGGCCATTATTTTTAAAGTTATAAAAAGGCCATTCAAATTGTTGTGGGCCAAATATTTTTAAGAAAAGAAAAAAGGGATTATTAGTGATATCGTCATTTAAATTATTAATTTTGATTAATAAAATTTAGTGCTTGTTTATTAGTTTTTTTTCCTTTAATAATTTTGGTAGCTTCACGAAATGGGGATGCTTTCAACCATCTATGTCGCGTTGGAGGGATGTGTGTGCGCCCCCCCCTCCCCCCGGGGTGAAAACAACCGAATCAAAAAAGATATTAAAAACATTTTCTTTTAATAATAATAATAATAATAAGTTAAAGGTAGTATTATTCAAGGGATCACATCTTAACAGTCGATACTTTATAGAGACGAACGTCCTAGAAGTAAAAGTTCCAATAGAATTTCAAGCTTTCCTCTCACCTCCCGTGAGTTCATAATAATGATTATTATCTTTATTATTATTGTGCATATTATTTGATCCTTATCTTTGCAATAATATAAAATGTGAATGGGAAAATTTGTTCTTTGCAATACTTTAGCATATGATGTGTCTCGTTTCTTTGTCCACGTTGAAGATTTACGTCAACTATGAGTAGCATAATTGTATTCGTCGTGAGCTATGAATCTTTTTCATTTTCTTTTGATTTGGTTCAAAATTTTAGATAAAGGCATTAATTTCTTTGTTAGGCTTTATACTAGCAATTCAATATGGCACCTATATGCTTTTAGAAGAAAAATGTACCATCTTTAGTAGTCAAAAGTTTTGTCTTTAGCAACTAATTTCTTTGAAATATGTAGTACGAGAAAAAAAAGCATTTCAATTCCTATCAATTTATAAAAGCATGTAGATCTATTCTTGAGAAGGATAATTCGATAAACAAAAGAGGCACCCGATTCACTGGAATGATCTCTATTTGAAAAATATCAAGGATAGTAAATTAGTAATAATAAAATATAAAATATTTCTTATCTATAACCATATAATATGGCTCAAGTTAAATTTGGTCCATCTTCCAAATTCGATGATCCGGTTGATTTACAAGCATGCCAATATTGCAATTTAATCTGATCCAACCCATTGTATGCAAAAAACAAAGGAATTAACCTAGCCTAGATGGGTGGTTCACTTCAATGCTACTACGTAATATTCAAACAAGCCATGTAAGAGATTACTGAATTAAAATAAAAAAAAAGAAGAAAGCCATGTAAAAATTTTGTCATCCACTGTTGTGATGGGAATAAAAATTGTATTGAATGGTTGAATGTTTACATGTATATTGGAAATCGGTACATTTCTTTTGTGTGATATTGAATGATTGAATTTTTACATGTATTTATGAGTATCTGTCCATCTCCCAACGTAAACATACAAACTAGATAAATAGTATTCCTAGAAGGAAAATTGAATCCGTTGTATCAAATATGGTGTATGAGAAAAATTACAATATGGGAATTGAAATTTACATTCAATGTGGGTACCAAAGATTTGAAATAAAAAAGTAAAAAACAAGGTGCACGTACATGTTAGAATTGATTGACCCAAAGCAGAAGGAAATGGACATAAATGATGATATCCAGCAAATGGCATCCTTTAATGGGGCCCAACAACCTTACTTTAGATGGGGCCTACTATCTCATTTTCTTGGCTGGTGGGCCCACTTCATCTAAATAAAAATAATCAGAGTGGAGCACGGGCAGGATTTTTGATGGTGTGGATCCAAAGTTGATCCTAGCCAAAAGTCCCAATTATTCTAGTACCCAAAGTTCTGGACTTTGTCTTTCACCAAAGTGGAGTTCACATAATGCTTAATTAATGAATAAATAGGGAGTAATTATTAACAATTTAAGATGACATTTAGGATACAATGACGTTTAAGATGAACATATCTATACTATATATACAAGTTATTAACTTGTTTTTCTTCTTTCAAAAAAAAAAAAAAGTTATTAACTTGTTTTTCTCAGATATTTTACTCAATTTTCATGTCATTTAATTTGCAGTATACTGTTTTAGACTTGTACTCATATTGTTACTAGTTCTCGATGCATTTTATGCCTTTTCTTATATGAAATAGTAGTTAAAAAACAGATAGCGCATTAACGTGTTGAAAATAGAAATACTTAATAAGATCGCAAGTTCGAGACAATAAGTTTGAGCTCTTAACTGGAAAAACTAATACAACATTTATGAATTGGTTTGTCTAGTCAATTTTTGTTTCGGAACACTATTAGAACTTCAAATTGTGGTTCAATATATGAAGTTACAAAAATATCTTAATACCATATATGTTACACTCTTATAATAAGGGAAAAAACATTACATACCAAAATTGGCCAACGAAATCAAGGAAAATATGTATATCCCAAAATGCTTAACTTATTATTTCTAAATTAAGAATAAGGTAAGAGTGATAGTAAGTAATATTTATATATATCATTATTACAAAAATTAAAAAAATATATGTGAGTTGTTTGCAATTTCTTTAACCCACAAAAGCCTTCAAATGCTCCAAAAGAAACTATTTTTTTTTCTTCTGAAGTTCCAAGTCTTATTTGGCTGTCTCCCTTTTCAAACCGCCCATGATCTGATTCTAATAAACCACTTTCCTCCATCTACTTCTTCTAATTCTCGCTCTCTCTCCAACAATTTATTTCTGTTCATACCAATTCATTCTGATTCTCTTTAATTATTTCATAATCTGTGTTTTCTCTGTATCATTTGTACATACCATAACACAAATATGGCCGCCAACAGATTTGCTACCATGTTGCATAGAAATACAAACAAGTTTACACTCACTCTGATGTATGCTGTTCTTGAGTGGATTCTGATACTTCTTCTTCTCCTTAATTCTCTGTTTTCCTATCTGATCATCAAATATGCTGAGTATTTTGGGCTGAACCCACCTTGCCTTTTGTGTTCTAGAGTTGATCACATCTTTGAACCTGCAAAAAAGAACCAGATTTTTCGCAGGGATCTTATTTGTGAAGTTCATGCCAAGGAGATTGCCAGATTGGGATACTGTTCCAACCATAAAAAATTGGTTGATTCTCAGGATGTGTGTGAGGATTGCTTGTCCTCAAGGCCAGAATTTGATGGGGTCTCAAAGAATGTCACTTTATTGCCAGGGATCAAAGAATTTGGAAGGGAAAAAGTAGGTCAAAATGGGGAGGTAAGTTTGAAGTGTTCTTGTTGTGGGTTATTGTCAGATAATAATAAATATGCTTCTTATAGGCTGATCCCTTCCTGGGATGTTTTGGAATGTGCCCATAAAGCAAATTTGATTGAAGAGTTGGGGGAAGATGATAATCATATTCAAGAAGTTCATAAATCTTATGAAATGTTATCAGATTATAATACTGATTTATGTGATTTTGAACATGGGTTGGAAGATGGTAATAATAGAGCTCCGGTTCTTTCTGATTTTGGTAGAGATTTCAATGTAGCAGAAAATAAGGGTTCTGTTTCTGTATCTGCAAATGAGTTGAAAGAATTCAAAGGAGAAGGTTTAGATGTGGTTATTATGGAAATGGAAGAAGAAAAAGAAAATATTATGGTGGAAAATTCAACCATAACCACGGAAGATAAAGCTGTTCAAGTTTCAATTCAGGAAGAAAAGGATGTTTCTCTTCATATTTCCCCTCAGCATCTGGAATTCTTTCTGGACAACAGTGGTCATAGACTGGTTCCAATCGAACTGGTTGGTTTGGTAACAGACAATCAAGATGGCAAAAACTGTGATTTCAATGAAGATAATGATAAGCATGGAGAAACCAATTTGGATTCAGAAGTCTGGTTGAAGACAGAAGTGAAAATGGTTGTGGAGGATAGGTTTAGACAAGAAGAGGCTGGTGTGGTTCTTGATTTTTCTTCACATGAGGATCCCAAGTATATGATGCTGGATTCTATGGAAATAGAAGAGGATGAAAATTCTTTGGTTTTTCATGCAAAAGAATGTCGTCTGGAGACATGGAATTATGAACAAGATATAAGTTCTGATGTGGCCCAAGCTCCATCCCAACCTATAGGTGATGTTCAAGAAACAAAAGCAGCAGAAGGGGAAAGGATTCACTCACGTGTTCTTCCAGGTACATACATTTACTTTTGAAGACTAATTTCATCAGTTTTTATCAAATAGTAAGATGTTAAAATTAAAGATAAGCTATTTGCCCAACAATGTAGTTCATGAAGAAGCTACTCGATTGTCAAATTGTGAAACTGAAGCAGATGTTTCAATTGGAACAGAGATTCCTGATTTAGACATAGCAGATGAAATTAAAAATCAATATTCTCTTCCTTCATATGAATTCACTCTTGAAGATCCATTGGCAACATTTTCCAGTTTTGGAGCTGATTTTCATGGTACGTTTCGACCTTTCAACTTGCCCCTCTTTCCTTTTTCTTTCCATTGTTGTTTTTCGTGCAGAGCTGCAGTTGTTACAAGTTTTTTTATTCTTAGCGTAGTATTTTTCAAAAGAAATAAAATAGTTCCTGCTTTGGTTCTTTATAACCATGTCCTGAATTTTATTTTAGGTCCTTTACAAGTTCAGGATGAGAACATGGAACTAAAAGCCTTATCAATCCGGACCAGTGAGGACACAATGAATGAACGACCATCATTTTATTTGCAGCTGAATGATATAGATGAAGATAAGGTTCCTGATACCCCGGTTTCTACACCAACTGGTGTGGACAGTATGTATCATTTGCACAAGAAATTTCCAATGCTAGAGAAAAAGGATTCAGGAACTGAAGAGTCTCTGGATGGAAGTGTCACTAGTGAGCTAGAAGGTGGTGATGGAGTTGTTACAGTCGAACGCTTAAAATCAACATTAAGATCTGAACGTAAGACTTTACGTGCACTATATGCT
>CAVNYN010275862.1:0-16623 GCA_963692815.1 Nyctanthes arbor-tristis | reverse complement strand
CTCTATAGATACCAATATACAGTGGCGACATCACTTGTCTCTGTAGATACATCCTACAGCGATGACATTATGATATCGCCAGTATAGGATGATGACCGCTGCGGCGACTTAAAATCGTCGCTGTATCCAACGTTATAGCAACGACATCTGACATCGTCGCAAAATATCGCCGCTATAGCTCCTGTTTCTTGTAGTGTATTTTCTTAGTTTTTAAATTCTTTTTACTTTTTAATTTAAAGAACAAGGGCACAGAAGTAATTTTGGCACGGGTTAATTTCACATTTCGTCCCCAACATTTGCAGTTAGTATCGTATGGGGCCTATCCTTCTTTTTTGACCCGTTGGGTCCCCAACTTTTCAATACCTCGCACAGTTAATCCTTCTTGACGGTTTCTATCAATTTTTCCATTAAATCCCTAGTCAAATTACCACTATATCCCTTGTGTTTTTAAATTTAAAAAATTAATTTTTTAAAAAATATATATATAATCAAAAAAGGGGACCCTCTTATGCTGCTATTTCCAGCAACCAAATCGTTGCCAGAAATGGCAGCACAAGGGAGAGTCTCCCCCTTTTCTTTTGACTGCTGGACTGGAAATTGCAGAAGAAGGATGGAGACCCCCCTGCGCTACCATTACTGGCAGCGAATTTGCTACCTAAAATGGCAACAATTTGCTACCGGAAATGGCGGTTGCCATATTTGGCTGTAGAAGGGTTCTCGCCACCTTTTTTTTATAAAAAAATTTATACATATATATATATATATATTGGCCTTAGACTTTTTATTTTTTTTAATTTAAAAATATAAGAGATAAAATAATAATTTGGCTAGAGACTTAAAGGAAAAATTGACAGAAACTATTAAGAATAACCAATCATGTGAGTTATTAAAAGGTTGGGGACCTAGCAGGTTGAAAAAAAAATGTTGAGAACTCAGGCGATACTAACTGCAAAGGTTGGGAGAAGAAATGTGAAATTAACCCTTTTGGCAATGATTTAACGGAATTATTGACGGATTCCGTCACCAGGGACCTTATATGCATATCTATAAAAAGTTGGGGATCCAGTACGTTTAAAAAAAGGTTAGGGACTTAGGTGATACAAAATGCAAAGGTTGGGGCGGTTTGTGAAATTTACCCTGTCAAAAAGCCTTTTTCATTGAATAGTATGTTTGATAGAAAAAGGATAGAAAAGAAAAATTTTCTGTATGAGAATGATTTTTTGTTTATTTTCTAATTTTGTATTCATCTAACTTATACCAAAAATGGGTTGATAAAGAGAAAAATTATTTATCTTTCTTACTGATGTTCCATTGCTAAAAATTAGATATTTTATCAATAGAGTTACCAACAAAAAATTGTATGTGAATAATATTTATTTTCACCAATGGAACTCTGGTTCCAAAGGATTGTCTCTGTGTGTGTGTGTGAATGTCTAGGTCTCATTCAGCAACATATATTGCATAAGAGAATGGTTTAGATTGATTTACCTTCACCAACATTTTTTTGTTAAGATTTTCGTTATTATTAAATTTTAACGAGTTGGTAAATACTAATTTATTTATCTTTTGGGTTTTTTACACCTAACGTCCCTAACCTTTCACCTTTTTAGATATTACGTCCCTAATCTTTGTTTTTCTTTAGCCCGTTCCTGACCTTTAAAGAAATCCTCTATTTCGTATCTGATGATAGAAACCTTCAAAATCCACCGTTAAGGTCAAAGGCAATTTCGGTAATATATAAAAAATTAATATTTTAATGTAAAAAAAAAAGACAGAGAAAGGTTTTTTTTGGGGGGGGCTCCCCCCTTCTGCCATTTCTGGCAGCCTTGGCTGTCGGAAATGGCAGTTGTGCTTGCTGCCATTACAGCAGCAAAAGGGGAAGTCTCCCCCATTTCTTGCTGCCATTTCGGCAGTAAAAGGGGGGGAGTCTCCTCCCAGCTGCATTTTCCATGGCAAGGGGGGACTCCCCTGTCGTTTTCGACAGCAAAGGTGGGAGGAGTCCCCGCCTTTGCTTGCTACTGGAATGGCAGCAAGTACAGTTGCCATTTTCAGGTAGCCAAGGCTGTCGGAAATGGCAAAAGGGAGGGAACCCCCTCCCCCCAAACCTTTTTCTTTTTCTTTTTCTTTTGCTTATTTTATTTTATTTTTTACATTAAAATGTTAATTTTTTATATATTACCAAATTGCCCTTGACCTTAGCGGTGAATTTTGACGGTTTTTGTCACCATAGACGAAATAGGGGATTTCTTTAAGACGAAATAGGGGATTTCTTTAAAGGTTAGGGACGGACTAAAGGAAAAACAAAGATTAAAGACGTAATCTCTAAAAAGGTAAAAAGTTAGGAACGTTAAGTGAAAAAAAACCCTATATTAACTGGTATTCTATTGGTATTAATTAAACACTTTAGCAACGGATCTACAACGACAATCAGTGTGTGAATAATTTTTACTTTCACTAATAGAATTTCCATCGGAATGTTTGTTTTGAGTATATGAATCTCATCCGTTTGCTAAATTGTTGCTAACCCTGTAGGTGATAGGAAAGAACATTCTTTGTTGATACTTTTCGGTGGCTGAAGATTCAATTTTTTATAGTAGGCTAAAGGCAAGTACGTAATTTTTATATAATCGCCCATTATAGGGAGGTTTCTTTCCCATACAGGCCAAGAAAGAACACATTCCTCAAACTGGTTAAGGTGGCGGCGTGTGATTGAAAATCGGGCTCTAAACTCAAAGTTCGATCTTTGTTCTTAGAAAATCATCATCTACACATGTACCTCTGCACAAGTCTATGCTATTATATTCTTTAAATGAACATTGAACAGCCAACATTTCCTTTAAAAAAAAAAAAAAAGACGAGATTATAATTTTAAAATCATATCAAATAATCAACTCGTTTAAAAATTTAAGCCGTTAAAAGGCATATGAGTCGCCTATATATCTCCTTTATATGTAATTACACTCATATCTTTCATTTTAGATCACAGCTGGCTGTTTTAGTGGCAAGAAAATGAATAGAGAATATTATAGAATCACGGATAAGATCCACATAGTACATTGATATCTTCAAAATTGGCACTTTTCTGAGGAATTTTGACGGTTTTCATGTACATAAATTGAAGAAACAAAACATTTGCTTCTTGTACAATGGCCACGTGTAAATGCCTTTGGATGTTATATCATTTTCAAATTTAAAACACAATGTATGTACTAGTGTTTTGTGTTTTAGAATTTAGTGTGCTAGTGAATAAAAATGAATCGTGAAAACGATGCGCACGTTGAATTGATTTCAATAATACTTGAGTTCTAAGTTCATTTTCTGTTATGTATCCTATGCGTGATTTAAGAAAAATTGATCTGTTTTTCTTTATTTTCAGTGTTTTTTTTTAAATACACAAAATAAAAAAAAATGTTATCAAGTGTTTATATAATTCTTCTTTTTTTTTTTTAACAATGTTTTTCTACCTCCGAATTTGCATGCATTTCAAAGAAAAACAATATGAAAGTAAAGTTTCAATATCTTGGAAACTGAAAATAGTATGAAATGAGTAGATAGAACAAATTAACTGCAAGTTGTTTGAGCATATTTGGGGTAGCTCCAACGAATGTAGTTTGATTTTGAGTTGGAATTCCAAACATGATCTTTTGAAATTGTCCAAAAACCACCTAAAACCGTCAAAATTATCTAAATTATACTCAAAACCGCCCGAATCGACCCAGGATAACTAGAGATGGGTTGAGCACCAGATATCCGGAAAGATGGTTTTGATTAAAAGCTGATCTAGACTCAACCAGACCAAACCTAGCTCAAACTATGCCAAAACCTATATATATATATATATATATATATATATAATGAGGTAACGAAATAATTTCATACATTCATACTCTAAGGATCAATACGTTTACCCTTTAATCTCGATAATTTTGGTTCTATTATGTGGCAACCCACTGTATACTTAATGTGGAATTATGGTTGTATGTAAATGAAATCTCATGCCACATCACATTACTCTACTATATTATTTTTTGAAAAGTCAATAATTATAGCCAAACTGTTAACATGCTTACCCTTTTTTGAAAAAGAAAAAAATTTATAAAGTGTACCTATGGGCAATAAGGCGCACACACATAGACATATATATATCCTCTATTTTTTGTTAATTTTTTTTTCTGAAGAACTTTTATTGTTAAAACTTAAAAGCATCGTTTCAAGTCTTGTGTTGGGTTAGAAAGGGAGTGACATTTTATATGCTAGCTAGTAAGAAGCAAAATACTCTTTAGATTCTAGGTTCAAATCTACCCGAGACTTGAACAGCTGAATTCCCTATTTATATGGGGAAAAAATAGAAGAATATATTTTTACAGTTCAATAATGTAACCGAATAATATCACGCATTCATATCCTAAGCATCGTTACATCACGATAGGACACTTTTGGCCATATTATGTAATGAGTTTTTTTTTTTTTTTTTATGTTATTAGAAGCATAATAATAACACAAGAAAATTATTTTAAGACAAGTGCTTAAATATTTGAAAATGACTTTAATCCCACCTTTGTCCGCAATAAATCAACCTCTTCCAAGAAATTGACAGTAACATAATTCTTGCCCCTCTATTACAGCAGGAAACGAAACAAAACAAAACTTGTCATTCATGTCTTCCATCAAATAACTTGTATGTATCAAATTTATTTCGGGGATAAATATGTGGTTGTTCGGTGTCTAAATCTATAATTAATTGGATATGACAAACCTTTTTTAGCTGTCTCTAAACGCCTACCTCTTTATCAGCGAGAAATTATGACAGGTATTGATAAGCAAATAAAGAGTATGTAGATCTTTTATTGATAATTTAGTCGGAAAAAACCCACAATAATATACCTTGTCAATCACTTGTAAAATTATGTTTTGAAAATCGTATTGTTGAATTGAAAAGTCAAGATAAATAAAAATGTAGGGTCGTGTTCAAAAAGCTCTCAAGATTTTATTACAAAACTTCCAATGACATGTGGCCTGCATGATGCACCTCACATGCATTTCAGATACACATGACGTTTATTGATTCAGACCACATAGAGTGATAGGTTTTTTTTACAAAATCTACGTGAGGTTTTTTGAACATTTTCACAAAAATGTGTTGAAGTTTGATTATTCTTTTTTACTATTTTCTTTTTGACATTATTCCCATAATAGTAAGCATTCCTTTATGAGAGGATATGACATTTTGCTGCCTGATTTATTAGTCATGTGATATGGGGACACATTTCTGTCCTATGTAACCCCAACTGAAGATTTTTCTTGACCTTACATTTTGTTTGTTTTGTGATGAAATTTGTGCGTTTACCTACTCTCGTGCATGTCTTATAGAATTTCGAGGACTTTCGAAGACCTTTACAAAATTAAATTATTAGTGTACTTTGTGGACTTTTAAAAAATGCAAGTCCTATTGGAAGAATTTAGCACCCATGTATAGTTATATATGGTTAAAGCTTATTGACTCACACAGGGCATGACTGTATGTTTGTGTGCTACATGAATGCATTTAGCTACTTGACCCGCATTCATACAGCTATATCATCATTTGATGTTGTAACACCACCTATGTCTCTAATAGAAAATTTTGAAATCCTATTGTATATAGAAGAGTTGAGCATTTTCCATCTCATAAGCATAATATGGGTTCCTAGTGTGCGTGAAATAAATCATATGGTCTTACTATTATAAATAAATAAATAATAATTAACAAATTTTGTATATATATATAAAGTTAAATTCAATGGAAATGATACTTGTATGTAACTCTGTTTACATATTAGTGTATAGAATATGACAGCGTAATAATATTATGCATATATAGTTATTAGCATATGGCATAGATGTGCTGGATGATCAGATCTACGCGATCTATTTTTCTGTAAGTGATTACATGTGTACCAATTTATAGCACGGCTCTTCTATATCCATTTGTCTATGGCAGCTAAGAAGCTACTTAACCATTTCATATTCATTTTTTCTGTGCATGAGTTCTCCACATTATGAAAATTGCAATTGTAAAAAATAAGAATTCATTAATAGTGGTTTCTTACCTTTTACAACTACGGTCTCCATGGTAATCCTCATAGCATGGTTTCTCAATAGAAAAATTTATTTTATATTTGAATGTAACATTTCCCTTGGACTTGGAGATCTAGTTCAAATTTGGAGACTGTAATGGAAGAACCCAAGATTGATGTCTTGACATGATGTGACTCTATTATGATAATGTCATGGCATGGTATAGAAAGTTTTGTCCAAAATAAGTTATGCACCACAATAATGTCACAGTTGTGTGGAATACAAATGAGTCTCGTCGAATAGCCAAGACTTGTTACAATAAATTGACAAAACAATAGTTTGAACTAACCCCTTTCTCAATGAAGCAAAAGCATGACATTTCATTATTGTATTATAGTGTCTATTAATCAAAAAGTAGTGGTCCAAAATGTGAAATATGTGATGTGATGTGTGTTTATGTGACAGATTTAGGTTGTGAAAATATTATAACAGAAAATACACTACTTATATCCATTTAATTAAATTAATGTTTTGATTCGAATTGTACTCCAATAATTACTATACTTGCGTTTCATGAGGGAGGTCTCGGGTTCGAACCCCTCCCCTCCCCTCCCCATGTATCCACCCAAAAAAAGAAGAAAAAGAAAAAAACCACTAATGTTCCGCTTCCCTACAAAAAATAAATACATAAATAAATAAAATAAAATAAATAAATAATAATAAACTAATGTTAGTTATTTATTTAGATTAGATAGAAGTAGATAACTTCTATTTTAAGTAGAATTTAATGACATGCTTACAGTTAGTTTAATTTCTTTACATTTGATTAGACCAGCAATTTTATTTTGCCTACAAGCATGTATGTTATTATGCATGCGCGCAATCTGTAACACACACATCTAGGCAATAATAACATGCATGCGTGTAGATAAAATAAAATTTTTCTTGATTAGACATACCATACTATATATATATATAGAGTGTGTGTATATATATATATATAATAATGAGAATGCCCGATAATATGCATGCAATTTAGATAAATAAATTAGCGTTAATTGATTATTATATGAAATATATAATTACATGTATAAAATTTTTCACTTCAACATATTATTAAAATCAAAATAAACAAAACGCAATTGCCCACTTGTTTCATCGTAGCTAATGATGAATCATTCACTAATTGTTTGGATTAATGAAAATATAAGACAAAATATAGAAATCTAGATTGGATTTCCCTTCCAATCTAAACATGTTCCAAGCCCTCCGACATTGAATGACTTGTTTGATCCTTATTATTCTTTCAATTTATAATTTTACTTATTATTAATTTAACATTTAATTTGATAACTACTCAATTACAGTCATATATTTTGAATATTTTTACATTATAATTTCTCCAAATAATGAAAATCAAACAAGCTCTAATTTATAGGCATGGAAACAGCCTCACCCACCACGTCTTACGTACGTTGGTCATGTTCCATGACTATCACCCACGTGAACCTTTCTAATGCTAGCCCCCACCTCGATCTTCATATCCCTTCTGGCCCCATCTATTGACTCCCTTTGTGGGTCTAACTTTTCTCCCTTGCGCGTGTTTTCGACCGTCAGTGCACGTGAACGCAGTAAGCGTGGCGGTCCATCGCCAACCTAACCAATATAAAGAGTTGAAAAATACTACTTGTCCCTCATCTCAACCAACCTCAATCCCACGTAGATGCATGTATATTAGAAAAATTCTTCAGAGTCAGAGAAATGAAAAAAATGACATTAATAAGAAATATTCTTACATAATACACATTTATTGAATGATGATCATATGATAATTTTTTCATCATTTAATATAAGTGTGCTATGTATACAATATCACTTAATCATGTACTATTTTCATGTCTTTCTAAAATTTTTGTATATTTTATGTATCGATTTGGGTTATTTTGGCTGATTCATGAAGCATAACCTTATTACTTGATACAATCCTCTGGTAAATAAAACATACAGCATGGAATGACTAGTGTCAACCTTGAACATAATTAATAACATTTGGTCAAAGATCAACTCCGCATTATTTTGACTTGCTAAGCTTTTTAGAAATAAGTTCTACTACTCAATAAGTATTAAACACACTTTTAGTTAATAAAAAGCTCATAAGTACATTTAATAGCCTCATTGAGTCTCAAGACCCAAGTTGTCTAGGGCTATTTAAGTGGATTTCCTACTTAGAGTATCTCCAATGCAAAGTTAAGGTGAAATGTCTTAGGTATATATGTGTCAAAAAATATTGACATTACATTCAAAAAATCCTTCAATGCAATAATGTCAACATTGTATATTTATCAAGTTATTATTAGGGATTTTGAAAAAAGAAAAAGAGAAAAATTTTTTGATTGGATAAATTAATACTTGACATTGTCATGGAAAATGTCATTTCCAAAAGGAAAAGAGGGAAATTTTTAATTGGATAAATTAATATTTGACATTGTCATGAAGAATGTCATGTCATTCTCCATCACAATGTTAAGCATTTATTGTGCCAAATAAGTACTTTTTTGCCAATTGTCAATTTATTCTATGATTATAACTATGCATTGGAGATGCTCTTGCTCTAGAGCTCATTCCACTTGAAATATTCAAAATACATAAAAAAATAAATTGACTTTCACAAATCTACATATTTGTTTTTAATTTTACAAGCAGGATTGGAGTAGTTCTAATTTAGCACTATATAACCATACATGTAAAATGCATCAGGACACGTCACAAAGAAAATCACAATCATGTGGTGTACCCTAATATAAGTTACATGGTCACACAATCCCATACATATGTGCTGCTATATTATTTTTATGTTTGAGTGCCATAATTTTGTTCAACGTTTTGAACCTAAAAGACTTGGTGACATTTTCCCCCACCCCACCCCATTCCATCCCACCTAACAATAGGAATTTCTATGTCCTATAAATGCATACTTGCATCACTTCCTTGACACATCCCATTTCTCACTATTCCATTGAATTGCCATATATATCTTGATAAAACCCTTCCTTCTTTCCCTTCATAAAGTTGTGAAGCCCTATTTGGCATTCCTTCTTAATTTGAATAAGTGATTTTTTTTCCCTTGAATCATAAGATCTTCAAAATAATTAACTACTTTTAAATGGGTGCATGGCTGTTACTTCTTATAACGTTAGCAATCTATCGAGTAATATTCAGCGTTGGATTAATGTTGGAGCCGACGGAGCTCCTACGTCTGGGATTCGAAGGCCAATTGAGCTTCGACCCAGCCGACATGGAAACGGCTTCCAAAGACTTTGGTGGCTTAAAAAGAGCCGAGCCACTAGCCGTTCTGCATCCTTCTTCGGCCGAGGACATTGCCCGGCTTGTCAAAGCGGCATATGAGTCGGCTCGTGGATTCACAGTCTCGGCCAGAGGACATGGACATTCTATAAACGGACAAGCCACGGCTGCAAATGGGGTCGTCATTCAAATGAGCGGCTCAAAGAAGCCGGCTTCGGCTATAGTTTCGGAGAAATTCATGTACGTGGATGTTTGGGGTGGGGAATTATGGATGGATGTATTGAGGTGCACCATGGAGTATGGGCTCGCACCTAAATCATGGACGGATTACTTGTACCTTTCTGTTGGGGGTACAATCTCCAATGCAGGCATCAGCGGACAAGCCTTCAATCATGGCCCTCAAATTAGCAACGTATATGAGCTCGATGTAGTTACAGGTGCGGTTAAAGGTTACTCTTATTTAGCAGCATGTATATATTTGAGTCAGCCGGCTCTTCTATTACATGTTAATGTGTCAACCAATATATTATGGTGTTCAGACTTCATATGAAAGTTCAAATATTATTTTTTTCCAATGTTTTTTTACCAAGTTCAATTCTAATGTCACACGTTTCACAAGATATGTCGCCAGACGTCCTGTGTGGCGCGTTGTGATTGAGACAACTCACCCACTATGGGTCCACAATGAGTGAGTTGTTATTATCATAGCGCCACACAGGATGTCTAGCGGACATTATATCAAAATTGTTCTTTTACCCCTAAGCGAAGCTCTCCTCACTAGAAAAGTTCCGGTTAGCTTAAAAGTGGGGCTAAGGTTTTATTTAATTCTACATAGGGGACTCAATAGACCATTGTTGCTGGCTTGTCACGTGGAGGTAGTACGATTTTTATAGTACGTTGATTGTACTAGTGTGTTTGAAAAGGAATGAGACAAATGAAATAGTATATCCAAGCCAAATAATGTTAGGGGGATTTCACTACTTTTCTCCTTAATTTGCTTTTTTCTCCGCTTGACTTTCCCCCAAACATTGGGTGCTCTAATGGGAGTTTTTGTTTCGAGCTTATTCATGCAACTTTGAAGTCAGCTCAATTACCTATAAATTGTCATTGCGTTTATTAAGTTATTATTATTATTTGACGAACAGGGAAGGGTGAGCTAATGACATGTTCAGAAGAAGAGAATGAGGACTTGTTCCATGCTGTTCTTGGTGGTTTAGGACAATTTGGGATCATAACTAGGGCAAGAATTGCCCTAGAAAGAGCTCCACAAAGGGTAATTCTTCTTCAAACTCTCTATTATTTTCTAATTATTACAGTGAGGAGCTCATATTATACCTTTTAGTTATAATATCATGGTACATTTTACAAGGATGTACATGTCCTAAGTGTGCATACATGTTTGAATTCTTCAGTCCCACTTCAAAACTTGATCAAGCTCCAGCTAAGGATGCTTGCCCCATACTTGATCAAGCTCCTTAGCAGGTGCTTGATCAAGTTTTTTAGTAAATTTCTTAATTCTTAGGCAAGTAAGTTTAGGTTTGGGAACACATGATTTGAAATTGCTAGAAATTTATCTATTTCTTTTATTTCATTCATCATTATTGTTTTCTCCAGGTTAGATGGGTCCGGGTATTATATTCGAATATTTCTAGCTTTACACAGGATCAAGAGTATCTTATCTCTTTGTATGGACAATCAAACACCAAAAAGTTTGATTATGTCGAAGGTTTTGTAATTGTCGATGAAGGCCTCATCAACAACTGGAGATCATCATTTATCTCCCCAAGTAATCCTTTGAATGTTTCTTCTTTCCATGGTGATGATGGTGGTGTTTTATACTGCCTGGAAATGGCCAAGAATTATCAAGAATTAAATGCTCATTCCATAGATCAGGTATGTGTATCTGACCTTATATACTTCTTAGATCCCACTTTATTGCAAGTTTTTTTCTAGAGAAATAATATTGGTTAACAAACCAACGTTGTAAATAAAAAGGTAAGAAACCATTAATGGTCATCATTTCTTGGAATCACAAGTCGTTTCTTGAAATCACTAGTGTATTTTTTTTAACACATTGTTTGCTTAGAAAAATTGCTTTATTTCATTGTTAATTTGATGGAGTTACATTTTAATAGAAGGTTGGTTGGGGAAAAAAAGAAGGTTAACCGCTTGACCGTCCACGTGCACACTACTATGACAAAATATAATAATTCAAATTAACTTGTTACCCCATTTAAATTACTTTATTACCCTTGAAATAACTTTGAACGCCCTTAAATTGTGCAGGGGTAATATAATAATTTGAATCCTATTTTGTCATAACTTTTGTTCGCATGTTTGTCAAAATAGTATAATTCGATAAGATACTTCTCAAAGTGTTTGAAATTTGAATGGTTTTCTACATTAATACTTCGCCTCTCATAGAAAGCTAGTTTAAGTTTTTCATAGAGCAATTCAGCGAACAATATATAAGTCAAAGTTGTGTGGATTCACCCTTTATTTAAGTCATGGTTGCTCTTACATGTTTCACGAGCATGAATCCTTAATTAGTTAAATTTGCATCTACTAACACAATTTTCCTAAAAAGAAATCAATAAATGAATTATAAATTTAAAGTATAAAAGAAAAAAAGATGGAAGTAATCTACATTTGCGTTTCTTTTGCAGGAAGTGGAGGACTTGCTGAAGAAATTAAATTTTATACCCGGTTCAATCTTCACAAGTGACCTACCATATTTGGATTTCTTGGACCGGGTTCACAAGGGGGAACTGAAGCTCCGGTCTAAGGGTTTGTGGGACGTACCACACCCATGGCTTAACTTGTTTGTACCCAAGTCAAGAATTGCCAACTTTGACCATGGGGTTTTCAAGGGCATCTTGGGCAGTAAGACTAGTGGCCCAATTCTCATCTATCCCATGAACAGAAACAAGTAAGTATTTGTGTTCATAATTCCAATTTTTATGTGGAATTAAATAGTCGGACTATTAATAACAAACAATTAAATTACTACTTGTAATTAATAGTCGGACTTCTTTATGGACCCCTATTTGGCTCTATAGGAAATGGCTTCATAATCTAAGTTTTTATGGCTCGGGCCGCCGACTACTCGGTTGCTGTCCCTGAACATGCCTATAACTCGTTTTCAAACTAAGATAAGACCTTTTTGATTCTACCTAACCCTTTTTCAAACTGTATAAAATTCGAAGGACTCTCATGTTGTAATATTTATATCACAGGTGGAACAACAAAAGTTCAGTGATAACTCCGGATGAAGATGTGTTTTACTTAATAGCATTTCTTAGATCAGCATCGAATAATAATCACGAGACACAAACCGTTGAATACTTAAACAATCAAAACCATCAAATCTTAAGATTTTGCCATGACGAGAAAATCAATATCAAGCAATACCTTCCTCGTTACATTAAGATGCAAGAATGGATAAACCATTTTGGAGATAAATGGGACACATTTTACAAAAGAAAAATGGAATTCGATCCTAGGCATATTTTAGCCACCGGCCAAGGTATATTTCACCCCCGTTTCAGTACCAATGGAGCTTCATGGTGATAATGATTGGACATACACATGGAGTTCGGTATATTAAATTAACTAGACGAGCATTCGTAGAATCAAGTATAAAGGCACGTGATAATTTTAATTGTAAATGTTTTTTATCCGCTTTTGTAAATTTTATTTTTTATAATTGTAAGAATTGTAAATATTTAAGAAAATGTGTAATATTATTTTTAGATCAAAACAGTATTTTTATGGCGGAATGATATTGATTTAAAACGTTCCCGAAACCAATTGCAATCTCATGATGTATACATACTCCAATTAAAAAAAAAAAGGAAAAAAGAAAAAAGGAATGTTTATTCTCCGATGGTCACATGTCCCTTGCCCTTTATTCTACTACGTCATCGAGTTATGAAACCAATCGCAGATTTTAAAACATAACTCATGATATGATTCATTTGAAGTTAAAAATGTTCATAGTTTTTGTGAAGGCTTCACATGTTCCAGTCCATTATCGTGGATTAGCATTTCCATTCCCCCCCCCCCTTTTTCTCCTTTTATCTCGCTAGAACGTATATTAAATGCAGAGACAAAGTCAGGTTTCATTTTCAGTATCGAGCTGAATTTAGAAAAGAAAGCATGAGAGGTTGGAAGGGGTTATCGAGTTAGGGATGAGCGCCCCTGAATTTTTTATCCTACTATAAATTATTAAGAATATAATTTATTGACTTCATGATATAAAACACAAAATTAAATATATATATATATATATATAGAATTATTATAAGTAGGTTAATTTTAACATCAGATACATTATAATTTAGAAAATTGATCAATCTCCAAAGGCTGAACCGAGTAAAACCGAAAGTTTAAAATAATTTGTATACCTTAAATTAAGAAAAAAAAAAGTTAACCTTCTAAATTAATTAATATTGTACTTTATAAAGATTACAATAGTTTTTTCGTTATAATAATACCATTGACATTGCTAAAATTTTGGGTTCCATTTTCCGTTCGAAAGATCATCGACTATGAGCTATACAAAATTAGACCCTGAACATTTTAATTTCAGAGTAATCACACACTGAATTCTTTAACTTCAAATGCTGAAATTGTGGCCCACGTTATGGTTTAGAAATTGGGTTTGCTTAAGGAGAAGATGAGCTAGCTATTGTATTGAGCGATAGCTATTGTTGACTAAATTAAAGCGATAGCTCGATTTGTATTTGAAATATATAGCCCAAACATCAAGTTAAAACTTAGACGTATAAAAATGAACTGAAGTAATTTATATAAATATTGAAATTAAAATTTTCATACTAAATTAATTATATAATAATTAGATTGAGTGAAATAACATATATTAAAATAGTTAATAGTTTTTTCCCCTAAAAAATAATTAATAGTTTCTTAAATAGAAACTTTGAAGTTAAGTAATAAAACTAGTATTTGCTCTCGTGCGTTACATGGTTAAATTTTATTGGCAAAATATGACGTAAAGAAATTAAACAACATATGAACAAAGTAATGAATAAAGTAGTATTTTAAGATAATAAAAATAAATATTTTGTTAATATTATTAAAAATTTTGGAAAACTCTATCATACACAACATTCATTGTTTCATTAATTGGCTTCTCATACTAAATTTCTTATTACATCTAATTATTTTCATATCAATATGATTCACAACTCTAAACATTACTATATTGAACTACCCATAATTGAATATTGACTTCTTAAAGAGTACTCGAAAGGAAGTTAATCTTGACTCTTATTATTTGTCATAACGAATAATTAAAGTCTATAAATTAACATTAATTCTTATTAGTAGTCATAATAATCTAAAACAAGTTCGACAGGTCTTGATATTACTTTTCTGACTTGTAGATGACTTCTAATGTTCTAAGAGATATTTGGTGGCAATCTTTCCCGTAAAGCTTAAAAAGAGAATTAAAAAAAAAAATCTAATTAGAAATGCATTGTTTATATATATATATATATATATTTATAAATCATTTGTATTGAAAAATTAAAAACACATGATCATGTCAAGTAGATCAAGAGCACCAGAAGGAGATATATTCTGAAGACATAATTTATTCACTTTTTATTTTTTTAATTTTAGAATGGCAAAGCTTATATACATAATTCATTTTTTTCATTTTATTTTATTTTTTTACTTTAGTTTTCTGTATATTGGTAAGTTTAATAGAACTATCCCACTAATATACGTAATTGGTCACAATTGATACCACTCATTATATTCCTTTTTTAACCCATTATTGTTCTCTATGCACCACAATTTGAAACTTATTTTTTTCATTTCTTTTTTTTAAACTTTAATTTTCTTTAATTGTTTTAATATTGAATAAATGAGACAATAAGAAAATCAAGCGCCTTGTTCCATAGATGTAGGGACAAAAATGTCTATAAAGAGAAAATTAAAAAAATGTAATTAGAAATGCATAGCTCATATACATAAATCATTTGTATTGAAAAAATTAAAAATAAATGATCGTATCAAATAGACCAAGAGCACCAGAAAAAGATATATTCTGAAAACATAACTTATTTTTTTTCTAACTTTAGAAATGCATAGTTTATATACATAATTCATTTTTAATTTTACTTTAATTTTCTATATATTAGTAAGTTTTATAAATTTATTTTTTCCAAAACATGTATTGTTTTAATTGTCTAACTTAACTTTTTTTTAACCATTACTGTTGTCTATATACCACAACTTGAATCTTATTTTTTCATTTCTTTTTTTAACTTTAATTTTCTTTAACCGTTTTAATATTAGTTAAAGTAACAGTCCACTATCTTATTAACCGCAAAGTGCTGTTGTGCTTTTACAATTTTTTTTATCAATAGTGAATAGTTACCAATAATAATGGTAGGTTATGTAACCTACCATTATACAAAAATTAAAGTAAAAAAATAAAGTAAAATAAAAAAAGATTATCTCAAGCATATCTGAAACCAAATTGAAAATTTTCCAATAGAAGATTCAATTTTACTTCTATTTGTATTAATATATAGATATATATTTCTCTTGGTCAGGGATATGACCTTTCTATTGGAGGCTAGAACTAAAAGAACCGAGACTCTTACCTATGAAAGCATGCAAATGCCTACCTTTCAAATATAGCACGTTTAAGTCTGTTTCAAAACTATAGGATATTTGATTTTTATTTTCTGGTAGAATAGATGTAATTTGGTTTCATATTCATCTTTTTTTTTCATTTTTTTTTTTTTGTACTTTAATTTTATGTATACTGATAAGTTTTATAGAATTAATTTTTTTAAAACATGTATTGTTTAAAAGGATAGGGATGCTCTCACCTATGAATGCAGACAACTGGCTACCTTAAAAATAATGAGGGGGTACCGGTTTTTTTTTTCTAATTTTCCATCTTTAATGTCATCATGGGAGCATTATAAAGTATCTAAAGTGATGTTCCCCAAACCCTAATTTGCAATGAAAAATTGTAAGATCTTATTTAAGTGTACTCTTTAGATACATTTTTATGATGTAAAGTATTCAGTAATAATGCTTTTACAGTTCAACTTTTGTATCAATAGTGGGCAATTATCAATAGTAGGCTGTTACTAATAATAGTTAATTTTTTATACATTTACAATTAATTTTTTATATCAATAGTGAGCGGTTACCAATAGTAGCTTAGTGGGCGGTTATCAATATTAGTTAATTTTTTGTATCAATAATAGGCGGTTA
>CAVNYN010275861.1:0-20335 GCA_963692815.1 Nyctanthes arbor-tristis | reverse complement strand
CACATGATGTTTCATTATTGGTCAGATGTACCACATAGGATGGTACATCCCGCTGTACCTTAGGACCTGCTTGGTTAGATTTATAAAATCAATTTATAAAGGGAATTTATAATGAGTGGAAATGAGTGGTGGAGATTTAATTGAAGTTTGAAATGTGTGGTGTTTGTTGAGTAGTTGTCAAATCAACATTCAAATCATGGTAGGTGAATTTATAAATTACAAAAATAAAATGTACCAAACAAGCCCTAGTTTTTCTCCTATGCAATGGTTCTGTAATTGTTAAATTCATGCCGGGACTTTAGGTTATGAAGATGTTATGTATCTGTTGATTAGTTAAATACGTTACTTAGTAATGAATGAATGTGCTTCTTTTTTTCGGACCAATCCCTGTATATACATTAAGACTAACAACATAAATATTCTGAATGTCAGATTCTGGCTGCAAAACTGGGTTGGTTCACCTTTGTCGGGTTCTTCCTTTTTTATGCCTTGGTTAGACCTTATATTATTTCTTAAATCCAAGTTTTCTTCTTTTCTTTATTTTATTTAAAATTTTTTATCTCCATTCCTGAGTGTTTTCTTTTGTTATAGTTTTGATTTTGGAAGTGATGGCAAGGCAGATTTGAAGGATGGATCTTCACTTGAGCCAAGTGGCACTCACTCTCGACATGGATATCGTAGTAGCAGCAACAGTAATAGTAGTAGTATTTGCAGTATAACTAGCTCTTCCACTGATAGTGATAACAAGGCCTCAGGAACTGGTGATCTTGAGGCTGATGCAGATTCTATAATGTGTAGACAGTCTGGACTATCATCAATCGACCAATCGATGAATGATGGTCCGAAATCGGTATTTCTTATTCCTTTACTTTTGAAGGACTTGTAGAATCTGAATGTGTTTACATTGTCATTATTAAGTTGATAATTAGCCGAACTAGGGGACGAGCATAAAAAGATATTTTTCTTTCTATTTCACATGGTTGTGCTTTATTTAAAAACGGAATTATGATGATAATCTTCAGGTTCTCATCTGGCCAGAGATGATGTTCACATTAGTTAAACTTTTAAGAAAAGGAAATGGAAGAAATGATAGCTGTTGATACTTTGGATTGTGAATGTTTTGAAGTCATTACTAAGTGTGTGTATGGTTTAGATTTTTGAGAATTGATTTTGTGAACATGTGATTTTTTTTTTTTTTTTGGGTTTGTGGGGGTGGGGGTGGGGGATGGGGAATGTGTGGTTGAAAAGTAGGGGAAAGTTATGAATCTATGTAAGATTATTTTGATAATTGATTTTTGAAAATTTAAATCAAACAAGCACTGAATTTCAGCCATATTGACTTAAACAACATTGAACCATTTGCACGGTGAACAAAGTCACAACAATAAGTGCTTGTTTGATTCTCATTATGACAATAAAATAATAATGGGTTGAAATGAGTGATGGAGATTTAATTGAAGTTTGAAATGTGTGGTGATAGTTGGTCAGTTGTCAAATCAGTGGTGCGTGAAATTAAAATGAGAAAGAATAAAAAGAATCAAGCTCTAATACTACTGCATCCCACAAAAGAATAAAGAGAATCAAGCTCTGATACTACTGTGTCCTACAAAGATAGTCCAATTTTCTTGTTTCATCCGTCCCAGAATATAGTCCACTTTTAAAAATGTTGGAATGCTAGTTTTCTTTTATATCCCTATTTAATGTGCATTGTAATCAACAAAATTGTTTTATTTAAAGTAGAATATTTAATAAATGAAAGGGTATATTAGGGAAATGTTATTAAATTTTACCTTTCCAACACTGTTAATTACACTTTTCTTAATATTTGTGAAAATTGGAATTGGACTATCTGTGTGGGAAGGAGGTAGTAATAATTTGGTTTTGACATTCTATTTGGGCCACAGGCCATGCATAGAGTCCTTGCATGTACAAAATTTTTATTTTTATTACATTGTATTCTGTTATTGCTTCATCATCATTTTCACGTTCGTGAAGCTGTCAAATGAATTTTGATGAATGAAATGTGCTATGGGCAGAGTCTTCATTTTGCTTTTCCTAGATAATGTAGTCTATATAACTAAATGACATAACATGCATTAACAAACCATTTCTATTTTATAAATGGTTTTTGTGGAAATAAATGGTGGGGATTTGTGAGTACATGTGGGTCTCATGAAGTATGTGGATGCGATTGTTTTGACCAGATTCTGTTTTTAAAGAAATGGTTTGTGAATGGGGGCATATTTTTGTTTGATCAGGTTCAGAATTCTCTATTTCTATTATGCACGTAGAGCTATATCTGTAACATACATACAAAGTAATGGAACTTGTTTCATGCAGCATGGTGACCACAACAATCATAATTCATTTCTCTTACACTTATTGCTACGAATACAGCATACTGCATGAATTGTCTAGATTCAACCAATAAATAACTCCAAATCAGTTAAATTGCAATAGTTTGGTTCTGTTGACAGTTTCTTGTTTAGCTCCAGATAATGGCATGTTTTCTATATTTTGCTGACATGATGTTATTTACTGAACTTGGTACTTCTGAAATGTCACGTTGCTTTTGCATTTACTTTTTTCTGTATTCGCCTTGTCTGCTTTACGAAATAATATTTTATGGGCTATGCTTACTCATATTGCATCGAAATAGTTATTTGAAAAGCCAAAGTATTTGTCTTAAAATATTGTACATATTTATGGGAGTTGGAAAAGCTCATTCTTATTCCTACAGGGTTCTAAGCGCCCACGAGCAGGGACATCGGAGTCATTTGGGCATGCAGGTGTGATTATAAATCCTTCTGCTAATGATTATGGTTCCATTGAGGTCAACAATTTATCCATTAGTGGCGTTGCAAATGAGCAGACTGTATCTGATTGGGGTTGGGACGACGATGACAAAGGCATGTACATGGATATCGAAGCATTGCTTTCTGAGTTTGGGGGTTTCGGTGACTTCTTTGAGAATGATGCTTTGCCGATTGGAGAGGTAATCTTATTTCTCCCACTGTACATTGCCTCTTTTAAGATTTTCTAACTTTTTTATTTTTCTCGCGTATAGTTCCTCGAGAATTTGCACCAGCACTATCTAATTTATGATGATATAGCACCTCCACTTTTGCTATAGTATGATCTGAAGCTGAAAAGGAACATAAACTGTAACGGAATTTTTTCTGTGAATATGCTTTGTGTATAGTCACACAGTAGTAAGAAAGATGGTTATACTGACCTCATGTGTCCAGTTTTTTCATACTGCTATCCCTATATTTGAAGGTCCATGTGAAACTTTGCTAATAGTGCAACCTTCTTAGTACTTGATTTGATGTGATTTAGTCATTTTCTACTTGTCTTAGATAGCCAATTTTATAAATCATTAATATTCTTAGTGAGCCAAATTTTTAGTCACATCATTTTTATGTGATATACTTGATTCTTTTGATCAAGAGAAGAAAATAATATAAAAGAAGTGCGGCTAGAACATGCAGTGGGAGAGAAGTTAAAATGTCGAAGAATGGTAATTCGCGGGTTGCTAAATTTGCAGTTGTCTATCTGGATTTTGCTTTATAATATCCAGATAAGCCCATGCTCGGAAGAGCTCGAGTATCTTTGTACAGGAATCGACTGGCTTGGTTGCTCTTACTGATCTGTGCCCAAATATTTTGGAATTCCAAGTTTAATGTAAAGATGATCTGCTTATTCGACATGTTTTGGCTTCTTAAATTCTTCCTCTGCGAATTTTTCCTCAATGTAATATCTATCATAAGCGTAGTAGGCCGCTAATTAAATAACTGTAGTCTATCAGTGTCCAAAATTAGATATTTGTAGTAAGTTTACCAGAGGAGGCTCTGAGCTGAAAGCAGAAAGAAATTTCTTTTTATATTTTTTCAAGCAATTATCATCCTAAGTGTAGTAATTGTAAAAGGAAAAGCTATTTGGATAAGGAATGATGAATGCATGATAACAATCATCTGAGTGTATTCACTTGCCATGCGTCCCTGTTCTCTTCTTCCTCGCCTCTTGTGTGGTAATCACTTGCGATATATTAATTGTGCCTATTTTATTCTGTTACATGGTGAAGCCTCCAGGAACTGCTGAGTCTCAAGCGCTCATGTTTTCTGCCCCAGAGGGTGGTGATGTCGGTAGTAGTCCTGTCACCTCAATGATGGACGTATCTGATCAGATGCTTTTGCCAGTTGGTTTTCCATCCTTTGATAACTTCACTCCCCTACCACCTCCTCCATCCATGGAAGATACATCAAGCAAAAATCAAGAAACTGCCAGAACTACTTCAGCTTCTGGTCCAATGAACACTCAACCATCTTCTGGTGGCGAGTTTGATTATCTAATAAAATCTGAAGCACTAATGACATTTGCACCAGAATTTGGTGCAGTTGAAACTCATAGAAGTGAGGTCTCCTCATCGATTTTCAAAAGTCCCTACATTCCAAATTATTGCAAAGTCGATACTGCTTCAAGTTCAAACAACTATGTATACTCTGCCACACCACCTTCTTCTCCTTGCTTTGATGGATATGAGGAAAAGTCTGGCTTGACTGGCAATATGAAAGCACGTACAGAAAGGCAAGATCCAAATTCTCTACTCAAGTCAAAGAAGTATTACACCCATGTTGAAAGAGGAAAAGAGAGAAATGATAGAAAGCTACCTGCTGGTAATAATAGCACATTGGAAGGTGAGGCAGGAGTTGCAGCATCTCAATTTTCTGTTTTGACCAGAAAAATATTATTAAATCTGTTTCAGACAAAGTGAAGGATGGTCCTGCAGGAGAAGACAACTTCCACCCATCTTCCAGAACTGTCCTTGCAACAGAAATTGAATGTCTTGCTTGTCAGGTTTCTATGTGCAGGCTACGGCATACTCTGATATCTTCTAGCGGCACTTCGGCTTCTGGTTTTAGTGGATTGTCTGGAGGTAGCATTCTGAATTCACCTTACGCTGATCCCAGCATCATGACAGATAATAATATTTCTATCAAGTCTGAGGTGAAAAAGAAAGAAATGATTCCAGTTAGAATAGCTGGTGATTTAGATGGAGGAACACTAGATGGGCCCTTGAATGCTCCTCTTGGTGTCTGGCGTTCTGTTGGAGTTCCTAAAGTAACAAAAACAAACACCCCAAGTATGGAACTTGGCTCAACTGTACCTCACAATTCATTCATTGAAGACAGCATGCTGTCTTATGGACTAAGGCAACCACTTCAGGAACTTCTTGATGGCATGGCGTTACTTGTTCAGCAAGCTACATCGTTTGTTGATGTGGCTCTGGATGCTGATTGTGGCTACGGACCTTTTGGTTGGCTTGCGTTGCAAGAGCAGTGGAGGCGGGGTTTTTCCTGTGGACCCTCTATGGTCCATGCTGGATGTGGAGGTATTTTGGCCTCTTGCCATACTCTAGATATAGCTGGGATGGAGCTTCTAGATCCACTCTCAACTGATGTAAGATTTCTTCTTGTCGGAATATGGTTTCCTTTGCTTTCAGCATGATAGATTTGGAATTAAAAGTTGGATCTTTGGAAACAATGGACTGATTATTGAAAATTTTATTGTACAACCATGGGTATGTGGCAGGTGGCTGATTTAAAAAGTGTGGGACCCATTTCAACCACCCATGTATTGCCACATACTGATGGCTGTAGGATATCCTACACCCATGGGTGTATAATAAAATTCTTCGATTGATTATATCTTTTCCTTACATCATTTTCTTTCTCCTGATTCTGGTCATGCCCGGTGGGTGCTTCTCTGCCATTGTCTACTCTGTATTTATTAATGCATTTATTTCTGTTGCTGTTGTATTGGTGTCTTACTGTGTGTTAAGGATTCAGGAAATAAGGAGGGAACATAGACCACTGTGATGTCATAGGTCGCTAAAATTAGTTTTAACCAATTTTTTACTGATATTCTACTGGAGTATTAAGGGTTGTTATGCGAATCATATCAAAGAAAATAATGCAGCCATATTGTTAGCAAAATATACCACTGAGTGAGCGGCATCTCATTGTATTTTTCTCCAGTCATTTTTTCTTACATAACCTGCTCAAGTCTTTTGGTGCATTCTTATTTTGCTAAAAAAGAATGAGCTTGTTGGCTTATTATGATTATGATTAGTATTAATGTTCCTTCTTCTAGTTGGCATCTCTAGTGGTCTTCCGTGAATTGGGATCTTTCATGGTAGTCACAGCTAATTGCTATTGAGATGATGATGAGGAAAGTGAATCGATGTATCTTTGCCATTGTTTTACTTATTGGTAGGATTCATGAGTGAACGTCCAAAAAAAGAAGAACAATGTAACAAGATCAACATCATACGCTTAAGCATGTGCACACCCTCTCACAAAAACATGAATATTTACATGTTGTGATTTTGTCCCATAAATCCGTTTTGCCAGTGCAGTTGTTTATCAAAGTGTCACGTTTTTTAGCTGAAACTATCATTTTTATCAGGTTCAGGCATCATCCGCCATTTCTTTGCTTCAGTCTGACATAAAAACAGCCCTGACAACTGCATTTAGCAGTGCAGATGGTCCTCTTTTTGTCACTGATTGGTGCAGAGGCCGCATTCAATCCAGTGATGGAATAACGGGCGATGGGTTTTCTGCAGAATCAACTGCCAGTGCAAGTGAATGTCGAGATTCTTCTAGTACTGTAACTCTATCAGTTGGAGAGCCCATGAGCCCAGCTCCATCCACTGTCGGTGGTGTCCCTGGCCTAAAAGGTAATATTATTAGTTTATGCCAGTCTAATGAGATTCTAGAGCTTTTATTCCCTGCTTTTATTCACTGTTGGAGATTGATGCAGCTTCTGTTGCATCAGATGGCACCAGAGGGGATGAAGCAAGCGAAAGGCGGCTGAACCAAGACCCTTGTACATCAGAGTCAGATCAGCAACCAGGCTCACGGCTGCGGTCCACACTTTCTGTAGTTCCATTTCCTTCCATACTTGTGGGGTATGATGATTATGACTTAAATTTTTTGCTGTCTAACTGATAATTTTTTGCCACTTGGGAACTTCTAAGTTGACAATCACTTAAAAGATGTGAGTGCTGGAGAACTGAATTGTTTATAATTAATTATTAATCTTCTTGGTGGGTTTATTGGTACCTTTAATGTCTGGTTTGTTAATCCTGGAGCTCTTTGGTCCAGCTTTTGCTTTAAAATAGTCCATCTCAGTTAAGTTCTGGATTTGGGGTGGGATTCTTAACCTTTTGTGGCCAACATGCGTTCACGGGAAGTAATGTCCCTATGCTGAAAAATGCCACAGCTCAGTGTTCAAGCCAAAGGATCTGGGTTACAGCCTTCTAGAAACGGGCAGAAATCCTAAACAGTTATAATATTGTTACTAAAACCGGATTTATATATAGCTGACCTTTTTGGGTTGAGAAAATTGGGCTACTTAGAATCAACTCACTAGGAGAATCTGAACTGGTTTCCGAGCAGATTAGGTTAAATTATTATAAATTGATAGAAATGAATAATAGATAAGTAGTTAGTACTTGTGATTCAAATGAAATTTATAGATAAGAACTTGGTTTGACCAATGAAGTTTATAATTTAAATAGGTGCCTAACAAGCTTTAGTATTAAAAATGGATATGGGAAGTCAAAGATGTTCTGATGATTCAATGCTTAAAATTGGATAAGTTTAGTATTCTTAGCAGGATAATGTTGTCAATTTATAAGTTTCTTTAACTGCAGATTTTAGTTTCGTATAAATACTAAACTGGGAGATTCTTTTGGCATCCCCCCCCCCCCCCCGGCGTAAGAGATGCCTTTCAGCTTCCAAAAGTCCCTTCCAAAAACACACATGTTTGTGACATGCTGGCCACCTAAAAAATATACCAGTAAACAGTAAATCTGCATATTAATGATTGTTCTTGAATTGAAATTGGTTACAAAGTTACTTGTTTACTTCATTTTCAAACCAGGAAAACCTTTGAGCAAAATAGTTAATGACAAATCTTCCCTTTTTTTTGTTTTTTTTTTTTTCTTTTGGGTGGGGGGGTGGAAGCAAAATATTTAATGGCAAGTCCTTGTTATTCTTCCATTTCTGCTTCAAAACAAAAATTAGTCAAATATTTTTTTATCCATATCTTGCGGGATCCACTAGTACTATACAGTTCTCCACTACTAATTTTCACTCATTTTATTTCTATTTTTTAATAGAAATAGAACAATAACATGGGCTAAATGAAGATCTCGTGGAATTCTGGTAACTTATTTGTGGAATTACTAAAGCAAGGAAATAGGATTCATGTAGGTAACCTTAAATTCGGTGGAAATCGAGTTTAAGTTTTGTTCGACATAGCTTTTTGGAGAAGTCAATTTTTTTTTTTTTTTTCCCTTTGTTAGACTTCGACAGCCTGGGCCCTTGAATCAGGTTAAGTTCGTAAATTTTCAAATTTAATTTCGTAGTTTGCCCATTTCCCTCCATGCTATATTGCAACTTTACCCATTATTTTGTATATATAGCAGTCCATAAGTGGACACTTAAATGGTAGTCTATAAAGATTATCACCCCCTTCTCCAAGCTATGAGCTCTAGCATGGGACCCACCAAATTTTGTACTAATACTTGAAAAATTTTATTTTCCTTTCTTAAAAGCTGCTGTGAACAAGGGCTTATTTTTTGTTGACTTCTTGTTCTAGTTGATATATAGGAACTGATTAAGTTCAAACTTAACGGGGAGGGTCGAAGGGATGATATGAGAACAATATACAAAATCATTCATTCAATTCAAGGGTGCTCTCAGTGATAGATATCCTCAAGCATCACTGAAGTGTTAAGAATGATTAAGTAGTCTTGTATATTTGGGATTATCTCGTAAGTGATGTGATAGCAAGCTCTAAATAATTATAAACTTTTCATTCTTTTCTCTTTTTAACTTAGATATAATCATATAAAGGCCTGATGTTGCAACTAAACCTTATGTTTTATCGAAAATGTACTTGTAAATTCAAAACTAGGTCAGAGTATGAGTTCTTTCAGGTATCGGGTAGGAACATAGGGTTTCCTAAATAGTTGAGATGGAAAATTCAAAATTTTTTTAGCTGGGGTTTGTGCTCGGGTAAATTATATTTCTCACAGCTATGCTGGAATTCTTGATTCTGAAATAAACTAAGCCTTCCTTTGTTAGATATTCGCCAAAACACCTAAACATTAGATTTTATATTCTCTCAAGACTTCCCTCTATTTTCATGGTTTGCAACAATTTGCGGCATAAAGCCACATGTGTTACTATCACATCCTCACCTGGAACCAATAATTACTATAACCGTCACCTGACTTTTGCCAATGCCACCCTCCTTTGCCACTTTGCCATCATTAATTTTTTGATGTGACTATGATGATCATGCTGCTCGCGCTGTGATCTTTTCATTCGGTCATATTGTCAGGGATGCACTCTTATAATTATGATTCATGTGCTTTTGTCATTTTTAGAATACATGTATACTTTTTCTATTGTATTTTGGAATGGCAATTTAAGTTATTTTGTGTGACAGGTATCAAGATGATTGGCTCAAGACGTCCGCCAGCTCTCTACAAGTCTGGGATAAGGCTCCTTTTGAACCATATGCTACTCCAAAACATGTAAGATTTTGTACCAGTAGCATCAGCTGATGGGCTACCAAGTCTCATGTTTACTATCAGTGTTAGTAATGCTAGTGAATTGCCATTTATTTTCCAATATATGTGGTTTTGTTTCTCATGCATTCCCTCCCCCCCTTTTAAAATGCAGATGACATACTATGTTGTCTGTCCAAATATTGATCCACTCACAACTGCTGCTGCTGATTTTTTCCAGCAACTTGGAACTGGTTAGTTTATCAATCTTTGATATGTTAAGATCGTTCTGCACAAGGGTAGAAAGATTTAGGGTTTTAGGTTAAACTTCCGATCTTCTATTTTGATGACATGTTAAATGAATGAGCTTTGATTGAATCATGGTCACTACCTTTAACGATTGGTTTGAATTTTCATCAATATGATCATCATTACATAATAGGATCCATCTTTGTACGGACCTTGCTATCCAACAAATGTCTCAGGACCTACTGAATTGGTTAGTTTTTGTTGAAATCATGCTTATGTAACCAAGGCATAACTATCCTTGCTTTTCCAAGGGAGATAATTATTGAAGATTGGCTTGCCCAATGAATATCTGCATTGCTAAGGTGTTTAATCTTCTCTTGTGATTTGAAATAAAATTGTTTGTTTTGTTTGGGTTCCATATTTTTCTAGTTAACAGCATAATTTTCATAGGATTTTTAGTATCTTGGAAGATCTGTCGCACATGGTTCTCTCATTTAATAGGCTCTTCGAATTAGTTCTGTGCTTTTGTGTTTTCTTTTTGTTCATATTCATATTTGAGCATTGCTGTGAGCTTTTCATATTTCTGTATCCAATCTTAAAATGCATATCCATGAGTGGCAATCTATGCTTCACTAGTTATATGCTTACATTTATTCAAGCTTAAATTGTCCTAGATGAAGTATTATCTGCAGTTGATGTATGTATCCGTGAAGAATTTTCTGACGTTAATTTGACCTGTGATTTTCTTATTGCTTCGCCCTCTTTTCTTTGCCCCACAGTTTATGAAACCTGTAAGCTCGGAACGCATTCACCACAAAGTCTAGGAAACGAGATGGAGTTAGATTCTGGGAAGCTTTCTCCTTCAGGTTTTGTGTTGCTAGATTGTCCCCAATCCATGAAGATAGATAGCAGTAATGCATCTATGCTGGGATCAATCAGTGATTACTTTCTCTGCCTATCCAATGGCTGGGATTTGACAAGTTTTTTGAAGACACTTTCAAAGGCTATCAAAACTTTGAAACTTGGTTCGTCTATGACTGCAAATGCAAAGGAAGGAAATACTAGCCCATGCACCGTAAGTGGTGAATTTCCCTGAGTCCATTTTTATATGGTAGATTAGAAGAATTTCTTTGCTCAAGGGCCATGTAATCCTTTGGCCCATCAGTTGAGTTACGTCAGTGCTTGATCTAGAGAACTGCTACCCCATCCCCTGCAGATGACGCAGGTGCCTCACTCCTAGCTGTTTGTCTACATCCCTGCCAAATGTAATCGCTTGTACTGGAAGACCAGTTATGAGATCCCAAACCAAAATCTTATCTTTTTGGCTTAACCGGAGCTTTTTCCCATGATCTCTTTATATTCATTTTCAATTAAATTGGCTGCCATATTTCACATGAGTTTCCTCTGCTTATTGCCCTTATCTGTGTTCCCTACATTGCAATCAGGTGATCTATGTGGTGTGTCCCTTCCCTGAGCCTCTTGCCGTTCTACAGACAGTTGTTGAATCTTCGGTGGCTGTTGGATCAATCCTTCGATCTTCGGATAAAGAGCGAAGATCTGTTGTGCACAATCAAGTTGCGAAGGCGTTGAGTCACTCCACAGCTGTGGATGAATCATTTTCAAACGTTCTAACCATCACGGGGTTTAGTGTGCCTAAGTTGGTATTGCAAATTGTGACAGTTGATGCCATTTTCAGAGTTTCAAGTCCCAGCCTTAATGAGTTTGTCATTCTAAAGGAAATTGCTTTCACTGTTTATAATAAAGCTCGGAGAATTTCACGAACAGTCTCTGGTGACGTGGTTCCATCAGCTACTGCAGGAAGATCTCATTCTGTCTTGATGCAAATGACTTCTCCAGTTTCAGGAATGTGGAAGGACTATTCTGGCCCTCGAATTATGGGACCTTCTCTCCAAAGAGGGAGTGAACTTGATGCTACCTTGAGGGCAGGTTCTTGGGATAACTCCTGGCAAACATCAAGAGGTGGTGGAGTTGGAGGTGATCCTGGTAGAGTTGCAGATGTGTATCCTCAAGATGAGATTCATTGTTTGTTTGAGCCTCTTTTTATACTTGCAGAACCCGGTTCTTTAGAGCACGGACTTTCTCCTTTTTCTGGTAATGTAGGTTCTGAGTCTTCAAAGTTATTAGCTGATGATTATGGTACTAGCTTTATGCAGAATTCAGCTTCTTCAGGAAGTGGAGATGCTCGTCCCATCCCACAACCTGATACATTGGATAGAGATGGTTTTGGATCTGGGCATCAGAAGACACACCCAAGCCTACATTGCTGCTACGGATGGACGGAGGATTGGCGCTGGTTGGTGTGCATTTGGACAGATTCAAGGGGTGAATTGCTCGACAGCTATGTATACCCCTTTGGAGGAGTAAGCAGTCGACAAGACACAAAGGGCCTTCAGTCCCTTTTTATCCAAATCCTGCAACAGGGATGTCAAATTCTTCAGGCTTGTTCTCCAGATGGTGGTATCGTAAAGCCTAGAGATTTTGTGATAACGCGAATCGGATGCTTCTTTGAGCTTGAGTGCCAGGGTACAAGATTGTTACCCTATTTTATACTTTTCTGTTCTGTTCAACTTAATGTGCTGTTTTATTTCTGTAGAAGAGTTTGTCAGTCTTACTACTTGGTGGCTTTTCAATGTGGATGGTTTTATTCAGAGTGTTCATGTCAAACCTCAATCTGATTTCTCGTCTCCCATGTCACATCACTTTGGGCTGTGATAGAAGAATCCCATTATGGAAGGACTTAAATGCATTTTTCATGCCAATAGACTTGGTTTAGACTTCTTAGTTAGCAATGTAGCACTACTGCATAAATCAGTGGTTATTATCTTAAAGTGATAGAAGGCACAATGTATTTTCTTTTGTGCTCATGTGAGCCGCCTGATGATTATTTTTAAGCTTACTGAAATTTGACTTATACCAACAGTTGTCTTTCTCATGACATAACATGTTAAAAGAAATTTAAATAAAGTGGCATTGCAAGCTGCATCTTTTAACAAGATTTCTCTCATATATACCTTCTGGTTTTATTCATGATTTTGACCATGCTGGGCTTGTCTGCAGAGTGGCAGAAAGCTCTGTATGCAATTGGGGGTTCCGAAGTGAAAAAGTGGTCTCTGCAGCTACGACGATCCCTTCCTGATAATGGGATGCCAGCGAGTAGCAATGGTACTCCATTGCAGCAGCAAGATATAAGCTTGATGCAAGAGAGAGCACTCTCCTCCACCAGTCCATTATACAATCCTCATTCGAAGGCTTCTGTCTTTGTAAAAGGTGGTATGGCACAAGCCTCCTCAAGAAAGCAGCTAGTGGGTGGGCATCCAGCAGCGGACAACTCAAGGGGCTTGCTGCAATGGGTGCAAAGCATTAGTTTCATCTCAGTTTCTATTGATCATTCCTTACAGCTGATGTTTCAAGCAGATTCAACTTCTCTTGGTAAATATTGCTTTCTCAATTATTTGCAGCTCCCCCCAAGATTATTAAGAAGAACCCACCCCACCAACCAATCTCATGATTTGGTTTGATACCGAGTAGTAGGAACTAAATGAAGTTTAAGCGGGGTAAAGTAGGGCAGCAGGTTTATTGTGGTAGGACTGCTGGGGATTTATAAAGCAGTAACTGAAGACCGTTTAGAGTTTGGTAGAAAGCATGATCAATCATGAAGACATGTGAATTTTATAGAAACAAGTTGGAAATTTTTTTACAAAGTTTTCATTTTTAGGAGGTTAATATTGGAGCAGATGACGAAATCTTTGGTTGTATGATGCATTGTCAATGATGATATTTTTTCTGTATAGCCTAATGCTTTGCCTATATCATGAGTTTTGAGTTCCTATTTGTCTTGCCTTTGATAAATTTTTGATACCTCATTATTAGCAATGAGCAAGAGAGCCATTTCAAAGGTGATACCTGTGTTGGTTTAAATTTGCTAACAAGAGCTGGAGTGAGATGTTTGTACTTTTAAATCGGAAATACAGCAAATTTGGACTCTACATAGAGTGAAACCCTAATGTGAATTTCTCATTTTACATTTTTGTGCCTCTTTTATTTGCAGTAGGAAGTATTGGTTTGACAGTGCTGTGTAACGTGTGAGTTGCTTTGTTGCAGGGGCAACACAAAATAGTGGAGCGCCAGGCTATCTTGAAGGATACACTCCTGTGAAGTCCCTTGGGACAACATCTGCATCCTACATTTTAGTACCTTCACGAGGCATGCGTTTTCTCCCCCCTGCAATTCTTCAGCTTCCTACATGTCTCACTGCAGAATCCCCTCCACTTGCTCATCTTCTGCATAGCAAAGGGTCTGCAGTTCCTCTATCCACCGGATTCGTTGTGTCAAAAGCTGTACCTTCAATGAGGAAAGACTCTAGCAACCTGTCAAAAGAAGAATGGCCTTCGGTTCTTTCCGTCACTTTAGTCGATTATTATGGAGGTAATAACATCACCCAGGAAAAATTGACAAAGGGTGCTGTAAAATCAGTAGGAAGGGGTTTGAGCTCGGATGCCAAAGAGATTGAGGTAGAGACTCGTATAATTCTTGAATCTATAGCAGCAGAACTTCAAGCATTATCATGGATGACGATAAGTCCAGCTTACTTAGAAAGGAGATCGGCTTTGCCTTTTCATTGTGACATGGTTTTAAGACTAAGAAGGCTTCTACACTTTGCTGACAAGGAACTCTCTCGGCTTCCCGAGAAGTCACAACTATAACATCTTGAGGCGCAATACATCCTAAAACTCTGCTGTGCTCAGTTAGTTGAATTTCTGTTTATAGAAGATCAGTTGTAGGGGGTAATTTGCTTTTAATGAATCCTGTTAATGTTGGCCACGCACCTAGAATACTAGTTATACTGTACTGTTAACATTCGAAAAATCAGGATAGGTAAGACAGGTTAGGGTATAGATACTGTAACGAACTGTGTACATAATTTTACTAAAGAGGTGGTGAGCCCAATTTCTGGCCAGATTGTTAGTGTACTTTAATCCTTTACAACAGCCAGGATAGGAAATTGTATTTCCGTTAAGAGTATGCTCTGCTGAAAATATACACTTAAAACTGCAGATTGTAATATTATTATTGAGAAAACAATCAATTCCAAAGATGGTACACTCTGAGAAACTCTTTTAACAGGACATTCCCACATTCATTCTTGAGAATTAGCTTTCTTTACTCTATTAACACGAATTACAAGAATGCATGACTCGATTTTATTAACAAACAAGAAGACACTCGAAAAGGGGGAACTGTAGCCTAATAGGTCTCTGGCAAAAGAATGAGTTATGAATGATTAAATCTCTTGACGATCATAGCCATGTACTTCCCCTGGTGCTCTGCAAGAGCGAGCTCAGTTTCACTTGGTGGCCGCGTTCCATCCCCTGCAAAAACTCCCGCCCCATACGGCGAACCTCCCCGAATTGAATCCATTTTGAACATTCCTGCACCAAATGTGTATCCTATGGGAACATACAGCATACCATGGTGGGCTAATTGTGTGATCGCTGTCCACCTAAAATCAACACGAGAATGTTAGCATGAACCTTGCAAAACTATAATATCCGTTGACTAAACACATTTTGTTTCAAAATAGAATTTGATCAACTCATGCTAGCATGAAACTTGCAAAACTAGAGGACTGGTTAGCAAAAGGATTGTGTTCGAAAACAGAATTTGATCAAATGAACCGTAGCTTGTGGGTAAGACAAAATTTCTACTAGAATGACATGAAGAGCACATCAATGTGAATGTCATGAACCAAAGAAAGCGTAAAGAGACTTACGCGGTGGTTTCTTGGCCGCCACCTTGAGTTCCGGTGCTGACAAAGAACCCTGCAGGAATTCCAGCAAGCTTCTGCTCACTCCACAACTCTCCCGTTGAATCAAAGAATTGCTTCATTTGTGCAGCCATGGATCCATACCTCGTTGGAAACCCGAACAAAAGGCCATCAGCTTCAACCAATTCACGGGCGGATATCACCGGAATCTCGTCCCCTTTAGGAGGCACTTTCATTTGCTCCAAAACTTCTGGTGCTAGAGTCTCAGGAACCCTGTACAGAACCCCCTCAACTCCCTCAACCCCATCAACGCCTTTTTTCATTTTCTTGGCCAGGCCCTCTACATGTCCATACGTTGAATAGAACACAATGAAAATTCTCAGTTTCTTGGTGATTTTTGGCAGAGCTTCGTCCTGAACTGGGGCTGTTGCATCAGTACTTGAATTTTCATCCCGTATCGAGATTGATCTATCGCTCACCGGTGCCCGTGCCGGTGCATCATGATCAGGTGCACCCAATGGTGCCTGGTTTTTACTAGGCATACACCCTCCTCCTTTACCCATATTTACAACTTGACTCCAAAACCTGACTGCTTCCTTCAAGAATCAGAACAAAATCCCAAAATCTCCTCCAGAATTGCCCAAGATTGCAACTAAATTATTCAACTAATCGGACTTGATGCAAGACTTGGGAATACTAATGGGGTTGTGGGATACAAATGGGAGTGGAGATGAAATGAATTATTGGGAGAATTGAAATCCAATAAAAGAATTTTTATCTTGAGATGATGCTGGGTTTGAAATTCCTTTTTTTTAATTTTTTACTCGAAGCTTTGCTGGCAACTGAGGTCAAACTGAGAGTTTATGCTATTTTTCCGATCTTTTTTTTAAATTCATTTATGATGATCATATTCTTGTCAACAAGTCGTTGTCAGCAATCCTTTTCCTCCCACAGAAGGATATATGTTAATGCTTTTGTACAGCCTGGTCTTTCGTTTAGGAACGCGACCCTATTACCTGTTATATTCCATGGAAGTAGTACTGTAGTCCTTTAAGCTGATCATCGAAGCTGGTCTTTTTTGTGTACGCTTTTCTTAAGCAATTTCCATCATCATGATGAAATTCCATCAAAGCCATTTGCTTGCTTGGTGTCATGCCGTTTAATTTACGGAAAACACATGCACACGTGACTAGTGAATTGGCACGTATGCGCTATGTAGCACCATTGAGCACCCATTTGTACATGTGACATCCATGTAACAGAAGCATATCTACCATGTATGCACGTGGTCTTCATAAACCACATTATCTTTAGAAAAATTCTTCGTTAAATTATGTAGTTTATTCAAATTCTTACTCCTCCCGTCCGAAAAAAACAGTTCACTATTCCATTTTCGTTCGTCTGAAAAAAATAGTCCACTTACCATATTGAACATAAATTTAATGTTTCATTTTTATACATACCTCTAATTAATTATTGTTATTCAATTACCTATACATTGAAAGTATTCAAATAATTAACGAGATATAAGGGTATATTTAGAAAAATAAAGTAAAATTTAATGTTTCAACTATATTAACTATCATTTCTGAATCTACGTTAAAATAACTACTGGACTATCTTTGTGGGACGGATAGAGTATTATTCTTATTTATATAAGTAAATTATTTAGAGGAAATTGTAAAAAATAATCACTTTTAGTATGGCAAATTCAAAAGTGACCATTTTTTAAACCTATGCACAAAATTTCAATTTTCCTACTTTTTAGACAAAATTGCCCATAAACAAAAATTCTAATACTCATTCTAAAAGAATAATGCTATATAACACCAGTGGTGATTGACACCAGTTTAGGTGACATCCAATATGACCTTGAATGATAAGTGAAATCAAATGAATATATAAATTACTCATTTAATTCACCTTATCATTTAATGTCACCTTAATATGGTGTTAAGCACCAGTGGTGCTAAATAGCATTACTCATTCTAAAAGCCCCAATTCTTTAATCTATTCATCCGGGCATCAATCCAAGCAATTAAACCCATCAAAATCTTCTTTGACACCTGATGAACAGTGCTCAAATAGCCCACGATGTAGAATTTCAGAATTGAAGAAACTCCAAGTCAAGACTTGTATCACACGTTCATCACTAAATCTATAGCGATCGGGCAGGAATTCGACATTAGTGCAGAAGGAAAAGTTGCTTAGAATGGCGAGACGAAGCCAATTGCACCGTCCACGACTGAAATTAGTCCGAAAATCCTCTATACCCCAAGGAGACCCTTTCGACAGTCCAGACAGGTCGTACCCATACGACATATTTTTCTTTTTTGGCATGAAAGGAAACTGTCTAGATTTACATCATATAATTATCGAGATCTACGGTTCAATTATATAGAATACAATGTAAGAGTGGTTCCACAAAGACTTAACCGTAGAGAATTATCGCGATTAAATGTCAAGATATAGAGATAAATTGTATCGAAATTTTTTTATCAAACAGATCGGCGAGAATGAGCGCTTATAATTGTAATTATAGAAATATATAGATAAATTATATAAAATGTCATACTTTTTACTTCTTTTGCCCATAATTGTAATTGTAGAGATATACTTATAAATTGTATAGAATGACATTTTTTTTTACTTCTTTTGTTCGATAGTCATTACCCATATCACAATTTATCATAATCAAGTACATACTATAGCAAAAGAGACTGAGAAAGAAAAGTTGGATACGAATATGGAATAAAAAAATTTAATAAAAAAACTTGCTATAAATTAAAACATTTACTACAGAAAAGACTCACGCGAGAGTGACCACAGAGGAAATGAGCAGGAAAAAATGAAGGCATTTAAGTGCCTTTATATATTAATAAATAGAGGAATTTTATGAAAATTTCTAAAGAGAGGCAACATCTCCTCGTATGAGAGGTTGCCCGTGGGCAACCTCTCATACGAGGAGATGTTGCCTCACCTTAGAACAGCTGAGAATTTTATTGTTAAATTATTAATGTCTATTTGACAACTATTTAAATGTAATTCTAATGGAGAGGTTGCCTCTCTTTAGAATAACTGAGAATTTTATTGTTAAATTATTAAGGTCCATTTGACAACTATTTAAATGTAACCCTATTATAACTGGAATTAAAAGCAATGCATATGAATTTGAAAGTTTCACATTTTTTTTGGTTCATTATACTAAAAATTTAAGGGGCCTAATTTGTTATTTAATTTGGGTCCTGAATCTCACATGTGAGCCACTGATTAGTTAGAAGTGTCGAATACTCAGTACTCCTGTAGTACTAGACTTTTTCCCCTAATTTGGTACGGCTGGATTAGCATGGACTGTTAGATAAGTTATGAGAATTCTGGGGGGCCTGATTTGCAATTACATTCATAGCAAGTGTATAAACACACACGTTATTATTATTATTATTATTATTATTATTATTATTATTATTATTATTATTATTATTATTATTATTATTATTATTATATAATAGTCTTGGAATTTCAATTTCCTGTCGCGCGCCATCAATATTTCAGCACTGGTTTCTCCATTGATTCTGTCAAATTGCTTCAATACATAAAACGGTAAGCGATATAGGTGATGCGTCTCTTTTAATTTTGTTTTTGCTCTCGATATTTATCTATAGTAAGTAGTAACTCTCTTTGTTTAATTTAATTCGTTTTTGATAAATTGCAATTCTTGTTGAAAGAAGCTGCTGTTAATTGATTTTTTTTACTTTCTATATGAGTCGGAAAGGGTAGGCAAATAACAATGTTTGATGGGGAATATATCTCGCATAATTATTGTTATGATCAGGACTGGATGCCGGTTGTTTTTCTTGATTATGGTAAATGTGGATTGAATAATAAGGTCAGATCCCTATCCCTATGTAAGTTTAATAGGTATGTTATCGTGCATATTTGGGTTTGTTTACACGATACCTTTTTTTTTTTTTTTGCTGCGTGTGCGCACGCTCTAGCGGGGATGGGTCGGGGGGTGTGAAGAAGGAATAATTTGGAAAAGCCATATTTAATTTCTTGTGATAATTGATATAGCTTAGATTATCCAAACTTTGGAATCAGCTTCAATAGACCCACCATGCGATTGTCATCCTTGATGGGATATTTACAGACGCAAAGTATTTGACAAAAATCTTTCAAAGATAAATGCACTTCTGAATTCTGATATCATCATATGTACTGAAAGCTGACTTTTGCTTTCCTTCATGCCCAGATTAATTTTGCCGTCTTGATTTCCTTCCACTTGAAGCTCAATGGCAAATGTGAATCTCAAGAAGCACAAGTCATCCAAATCATTGCAACCTAAGCAAGAAAATAAATTGGTCACATCTTCAGAAGAGGGCAATGCATCTGAGGTTCTCCCTTCCTCCCTTGGTTCATGGGCATTTGTATATTTTTTGCACTTTTTTGGCATGTTTGATACATGATAGCAGGGAAAAAGAAAAACTAGGTTACAGAAGTGACAAGATTATCTTGAATCTTTTGTAGCATCGTACTTACTACCAAACATGTTAACATGTGGGCACTTTTGTTCTCTCAAATAATCATCCATGAATTAGATAGAATTTCATGCTTTAAGTGCTTCTTTAGAGATTCCGATGCTTTTATATGGGACATGTAAGTTGGATTTATTAGCATCTAAGAGCATGATTAATGTGTGGGGGGGACCCAAATTTGGGTGT
>CAVNYN010275860.1:0-12871 GCA_963692815.1 Nyctanthes arbor-tristis | reverse complement strand
GCAATTGATCAATTAACATAGAATATTAATTTTGAAAGCAGCTACACAAATTTTTCTTTTAGTTAATTTTTAGTTTGAGTGATCTAGTTGATAAACATATATTACTTTTATTTTTTATCGTTTAGTTAATTGTTTGCTTTAATTTGTTTTAGAGATGTATATGTATTTCCTATGTAACGCATAGGTAAATTAGCTATTATTGCTACAATCCAAAATAAGGCATTGTGCATCATATGTAGGGACAGAGGCGGACCTATTAGTGAACCGGACCGAGCTTTAGCTCGGTCTGGCCCCAAAAAACTTCCCAGTAGACCAAAAAAAATTTCCTACGTAACCCGAAGAAATTAGCTCGGGGGACGGAGCCAATGTAGGATAAGTGTGTTCCAATGACTGCACTAAGTTCTAGACGAGATTTTTTATGTTTTTGTAGTAAAATCACCCCAGCCGCAAATAGATCCCAGAATGAGTTGCAGAGTTTGAGAGGAAAAAAAAGAGAAACCGGGCAAAGAAGACGGTAAGGATGAAGACTTTGTCTAGGAAATTACTTAATTGCCCGTGTTTCAATTGACTTAGCCATTTATGGTTTGAAATTTGTTTAAGCCGGCCCAACTTAATTCTTCTTTTTATTTTATTTTCTTTTTAATTAACTGTAATATTTTTTTTTTGGTGACAAGTTAACATAATTCTTTGAATAAGTTTTTCCAATAAAAGGACTATTATTTAGTGAGCCTAACACCAAAAAATAAATCTAAGTTTTCTTAGTCCAAAATAAATCCAACTTGTTATCTATTTTATGTAAATCTAATTCTAAACACTTGTTATATATTTTATTATGTATCTAGGATAATGAAGACCTATTTATTTTTTATGCTACAATAGCTATTTATTTTTGTTTACCATTAATGGATAAATAATGTTAAGGTTATTATATATGCTTGTGATTTGTGTATTTGGGAGAATATTATTATATTTCAGGTTTGGTTTAAACTAATTTACAAAGGAGATTATGTCAAATTTTTCTAAAATCGTTATGTATTATGATATTTCTAGTGCAATTTCATTTCAAACAATTTATAGTATAAAAAAAATTTTCAGGGGCGGTGCCCCAGGACCTCCGTGAAGGGGGCCCCGCCCCTCCCAAACCTTGGCTTTTTTTCTCTAAATTCAGCTCGGTCTTGTGAACAATCCTGGATCCGCCCCTGTGCCCAAAAATCCGATTTACCCTGAGCTCGATAGACGCCCATCTCAAATGAAGTAGAAACTTCCCCATTTGAAAACCCATAAAGTGGGGCGGATGAAGGGTGTCTGCTCTGATATGTTGATCCATTTATTTGGATGTACTTGTTGATTGGAAGGTAAGGCTAGCTCATCCGTCCCCTTCCCACCCTAAATTTCCCTTTTTTGTTTTTTAAGTAAAATTTCATCTTGAGCTTAACTTTCCGAGTCGAGACGTCTCCAATCACCCCTCCCCTCCCAAAAGAAAAAGGGCAAAAAAAAGAGGGAAAAAGAATAAAAAGATCAATAAATAAGCAAAAGGTCTATCAGGTCCTTCCCACTTAACCCCATTCCTTGACTTGATCTACCTCAAGAGATGGATTGTGGATCCGCTACGTTGCAATCCCTTGTTGAAAATAAGATGAAGGTATTATTCTTTTATAGGGTTATTGGCGCAAAATGTCCCTACTTTTGAGTTGTTTTGTGAAAATCATCCCTACTTTTCATTTCTTGACAATTTCATCCCCAATTTTACATTTCTTGGCGGAATTCATCACTGCCGTCATTTGTCGTTAATCTTTCCGTTTTCAACCTTTATTTTTGTAATATTATATCTATATATACACACTTATATTTTATAAAGTCTAAATTAATAAATTAATTATTTTTTTGTATTTTAAAAAAATTAATGCGCTCAAATATAAATACGCCAATAAAATATTAGAGAAGATTAAATAAGAGAAGTGGGTTTTATTTTATTATTATGTTGTTTTACAAGGTTCATAACTGATTACTAAATAGACGTATAGTTAAAAAAGTATAACAAGGAAAATAATTAACAACGCTGCAACATAAATAAAATAAAATATAATTTGATTCTCGGATAATTTTCTGGAGTATCACACACAAACACATACTCTTCAATGGTCAGAACTATCGGAAGAAGTGAAGAGAATATATGTGTGTGTATTATATTCAAGAAAATTATCAGAGAATCAAATCATATTTTATTTTATTTAGACAGGAACTTTTTTAATTATATTGCTTGTTATATTTTTTAACTATACGTTTATTTAGTAATTAGTTCTGAACCATATAAAACAACATAATAAAATAAAGCGCATTTATCTTATTTAATATTCTCTAACATTTTATTGGCGTATTTATATTTGAATGTATTAATTTGTTTAAAATACAAAAAATAATAATTAATACTTTAATTTGGGCTTTATAAAATATAAGTGTGTATATATAGATATAATATTACAAAAATAAAAGTTGAAAAACGGAAAGATTAACGGCACATAACGGTAGGGATGAATTCAGCTAAAAAATGTAAACGTAAGGATGGAATTGCCAATAAATAAAAAGTAGAGATGATTTCTATAAAACAACTCAAAAGTAGAGACATTTTGTGCCAATAACCATCTTTTATGTTGATTTGATGTTAGTAGTTGGTTGTATAATCTCAATAAATTTCCCGGGAAACATGTTTCCCACGACTTTTTATTATAGAAATTAATCATTTCCAACAAACAGATATAAAGACACGTCCTTTTTCTACCCTCAGCCTGGCCTGTATGACCAAACAACGAATTTGACATAGATAGAAAGCTTAAGATATTAGCATTAATTAATGTGTTTGCTGCCAATTTTGTTTCATGCTTTATTTATAGTTTACAGCAATTTAATTTTGTCTACACATATACATGGTATTATGTATGTGTGTATATATATCAAACATCTACACTATGAATATTCTACACTTATAGCCTATATGTGTATCACATATTGCTCGCATGCATAATAATATGTATGCGTGGGCAAAATAAACTGTTTTTTATAGTTTATAGTTTGTTTAAATGTTAACCAAATTTGCCAATGAGACATTAACCCATTTGGTTAGAGGACTAAAATTGAGGTCCTGGGACCTCCATGTGGGAGTTTGTCTATATTTTATATTCATTTTATAGTCTCATGTAGGAATTTGATTTCTTATAGTCCCCTATATAGTGTTGATATTATTGATTTCGGTGCATTATGTTTCAGACGAATATATTCTATATGAACTTGTAGCACTATGATGCAGAGTGTAATTGAACTTCAAAAAATTATTGCTTTCGTAATTCTTTTGCAGAGTTCATCCTCATGTCCATTTTGTTTTTTAATTTTCTCCATTTTCACAAGGCATTTCGTCTAGTCAGACGTGTGCTCTTCCGATCTTTTCAAATAAAATCTTAAAATAATTAGTACGGTTGAAAAATAATTACAATGAATTACATTATTGAAAAAATAAAAACCACTACTCTGTTTCTAATTAATAATAATGTGGAACCGTCTTTACAATCTTTTTTCAGATTTTTAAACATTGATGTAGAAAAATATCCTTATGAATATGGAGAAAATTAAATACAAATAGAATCAATGATAAATTTTGTAAAAGAAATATGAAAACAAGATGAAATTATCAAAAAAATCAAAGGCAGGTCATTTCCACAATCATGAGCCAAAATAGGGACTTTTTACGCCAATTACACATTATTACACAGAGTTATTTAAGGAATACAGACGTCAACATTAACATAGAATAGAAGAGATGGATTTACTTACTTACATTTTAATTAATAAATTAGAGTCAGAGGTTCTGTTACAAAACCTCTCCCCACCTCCACGTGGCGTGTGTGGATGCACGCCACGTGTATCCACAGCATGCATCCACACACTATAAGGGATGAGAGGTTTTTGAAAATTTTTCTAATCTATATATTAATTAATTCACTTAAGTCTCAGTACTTTTTGTACCCTGATTTTCCCGTCTTTTTTATTTTGTAAATTTTACGGTAATTGTTCCTTTTCAATTTTAACAAAAATTTTTGTGAAAAAACCCAGAAAAGACTTAAACCCATGATCATTGGGTTTAACAATTAAATTTTAACTATTTTGCTTATTTGTTTTGTTTGTTAATCTTTTTTACTAATAAATTAAAATACTAAATCTGAAATGTCAATTCTAAAACAAATTCTAATCCATCATTATTATTTGAATTCGCCATCTCGTGAGTTTAATATTATTTAAATTTTTTAATACATTTTACATTTTTTTCAATGTGTTAGCTTTATTAGGGTTTTTTTTTTAAATAAGGTAGGTAATATGTATTTTTCTATATATATATATATATATATATATGAAGGATTATAGGTAAAGATGTATGTTGCCCTTTAAACGATCTTAAACTTTTCAACTACTAATTCCGTTGAACTTATTGATTCAATTAATACATACTTGTATTTTTATATTTTTTTACAGAGATGTAAATATTATAGATTTATCTTTAACCATCTAATAATATATCTTAATAAGTTTTTGTACACGTACAATGCACGGGTGATTTAACCTGTTAATTAATTAAATTAATTAACACAAAGCTTGTAAAAAATTGATAAGAAGCAGATACATAAGCCCATTTGTAATATTTCAGATTGATCCATATCTTCATCCAATTATAAGCCGATTTCTCTTTTCAAGTCCATCTTCCGGCCGAAAATGCATTCAATCTCTTTCAGTGCTTTGTTTGTGTTGGGTGTTGTTGCGGTCGGGGGACCGCTTCCTGTCTTTCTTAACAGTGGGTGTAATTTTTTTTAATTTTCTTGAGAAATAATTTTGTGAAATTGATATTTTCTCAGTTAAAAAAAAAATTGTTAGAAAGGACATGATCGTAAATTTACTTGTCGATTATTTTAACAGAAAAATCTAGCGTTGAAAATGAGTTTTGTTATAAACTAGAATAAAATAACAGAAAAGAGAGAGAAAAGTTGAAGAGAAAACTAGTGAATTATATATCAATATAAGAACCGGAGCAACATATTTATATTATAGGTACAAGTCTAGAGTTTCAAGAGTACAATAGTCATCCACTAAATGCAATAATTATTTACAACACTCTCCTTGAATTACTATTCTATATAATAATTATATCACCAAAAACTTTTTTTGGGAAAAATTTAGTGGGAAAAACCTATCAAGCAAAGGAAAAAGAATACAATTAATTCTAACCAACTCTGGAGTGTCTAAGTGCTGCCTCATTAAAACATTGTCAGAAGAACCCAGTAGGACAAAAATTGATGGAAGAAAAAAAAGTACAGCTGCTCCCCCTGATTTCGGCCAACAATAGTTATCATGTTTAGCTTTTCATATCTCTTCAATACCTTCAATACTTTGAAATATATTCTGCTTCAAGTAGTATTAACTTTTCAAATGTTTTGTATTGAGGGTCAGTATCATATATGTTACAGACATTTATTATACAAAAAATGTGCCTCGTTGAAACCTTACAAGGAAAAAGCCTAATGAGAAAAAATCCAAGTAAAGGAAAAAAAGAGTACATTATTCTTTGGTTACGTCATTGATGTTACCTCGTTGAAAACCTTGTTAGGAAAACCCATTGAGACAAAATCTTAGTCAAGGAAAAAATAATACAATGCGTATCTCCCTCATATTAACTAGCAATGTATACAAGAACTTTAAGTTCTTTATATGTATCATTCAAGCATACCAAATCCTTCTAGGATTTTGTCATATTAACGATATATTTTTATATATTGCCAGTCGAATGAAATTTCATATTTCAATAATATCCACCACATATTTAATACTCTTTTAACATTAGTATCGGTTGTTATATAATGACATTATAATAATCTACATGATTGTCTTTCTATGTTGGCAAATATCCAATGTCAACATTTTTTGATGAAATTGATTCATCATCCTTGCTATATATTGAACTCATCATCATGTGTAGTCGACTATTATTTCTTGTTGATTCCATCTGATCTCAGTATAGACATAACTATACTGAGAATTGATCGAAGGAAAAAAAGTACAGCTACTCCCCGCTAATTTCGGCCAACAATAGTTATTATGTTTAGCTTTTCATATCTCTCCAATGCCTTCAATATTTTGAAATATATTCTGCTTCAAGTAATGTTAACTTTTCAAAAGTTTTGTATTGAGGGTCAATATCATATATGTTACAGACATTTATTACACAAAGAATGTGTCTCGTTAAAACCTTACAAGGAAAAGGCCTAATGAGAAAAAATCCAAGTAAAGGAAAAAAAGGGTACATTACTCTTTGATTACGTCATTGATGTTGCCTCGTTAAAAACCTTACTAGGAAAATCCATTGAGACAAAACCTTAGTCAAGGAAAAATAATACAACGCGTATCTCCCTCATATTAACTAGCTATGTATACAAGAACTTTAAGTTCTTTATATGTATCATTCAAGCATACCAAATCCTTCTAGGATTTTGTCACATTAATGATATATTTTCATATGTTGCCAGTCGAATAAAACTTCATGTTTCAATAATATCCACCACATATTTAATACTCTTTTAACATTAGTATCAGTTGTTATATATTGACATTATAATAATCTACATGATTGTCTTTCTATGTTGGCCAATATCCAATGTTAACATTTTTTTGATAAAATTAATTCATCATCCTTGCTATCTATTGAACTCATAATCGTGTGTAGTCGACTATTATTTCTTGTCAATTACATCTGATCTCAATATAGATATAACTTATCGATATCTCTTTATTCCAGTAATTCTAGGTACCTGAGTCTGTTTAGACACTTTTTAATTAGTTATGTATGTATACTTTTCTGGAGTATATATATACCCCAATATGAGACCATCATAAATATCTGTTCCATATTCTTTTATGGATATTTGTTTTGGAATTGACCATGTCATGCTTCAAGCATGTCATTAATATCTCAAATCCTCTTATAGGATTTTATATCAATCAAAGATGGAGCATGTAACATAGTATATCTATTGGTGGCTATGCAGTCAGTAATTTGAAATACATACTATCTTGCAAACTTCAAATTTGCATTATATATTTGAGGATTTCAATCAAACATTTCGTATACTTGTTATCAACTATTAATTCCTCCATCTAATCCTGAGAAGACTGTTCAATTTAAGAAACAGTCAGAAAAACATTATATAATATATCATCCTTCATGGATGAAGTATATAGAACGGGATCCAAATCTAATTTGTATTCTCAACATTATAAGAATATCTATCTTAGTACGTGTGGTGGAACGACTACTGTAACACTCCGAAAATTTTAGAATTTTATTTTGACTTAAACCTCGAATAATGATTTACTATAAGGATTAAGTAAGTGATTTTCGAAACATGCTATAATAATTTGGAAACATCTTTATAATCGGCTAATTAGCTGTGGCATTTAGTAAGAAATTGAAAACATTCTTGTAGGCTTTAATTAGGGCGGAAAACGGTTTCTTGAGTTGTATCAACTATATTCATTGGTTAGTACTATTACCAAAAGAAACAGATCGGCAAAATCGGGTAATAAGTTTGAGGCCAAAGAAGGCTTAAATAAGAAATATGATACTATAATGGTATAGTCAAAAAGCCAAGTACTTAATTATAAAATGTCTTAAGTTGAAGGATTCCTTAAGTGGAAGGTAGAAAAATCTAGAGAATGTTTGGGCTCTTGGATTTGATCACATGGATAATAGAGAGAACACTTGACAATTGTAAAAAACAAGAATTCTCATGAATGTACAATTAGAGCTATTTCTATTGGATGAGTATTAATGCATTTAGGGACAATTGGAAGCCCTTTCATTGGTGGAATCCAAAGACCTTTAGAAACTAGTTGGGAAAATTCGTCCATATATTAAAGAGAACTTAGAAACCCCTTAAGAAGCCTTCGAAAACCTATCTTTTGTCTTCCAAACAAGCCTTTCATCATATATATACAAGACCCTACTTGGAAAGCTATCTTACTTGAAGAATATCCAAAGGTTTGAAGGTATTTGAGCCACATCTAGACATCCACAAATCTTTACAAGGAACAAAAGCAAGGTGAGTAACTAATGGCTTGGTTTCCATTGGCATGCCATCTCTTTGTGAAAAGAATGATTATTTGATGTCTTACATTGATAAGAAATGAAATGTTTTCTTGCACACACTTCACTAGTATTGCCTTACCCGTTCTGTAATGAATGACTTTGAATTGTTCCCATGTTATAACTTATTCTATAACCCGGGATAAGAATGATTGGCATAGTGTCTGCTTTGATTGATAATGCTTTCTGAAACTTCGGTAAGGGTTATTCGGAGTTATTGTGGATCCATTTATCCTCCTATTGCCTTGAGAGATTTGGCGTTTGAATGATATGATTGCGCGCTACGGGTAGTTGGTGATCCTAGTGATTAGGCCTTATTATGCATTTGAAGAGGTTTGTGTATATTTTTCTTATGGAACTTGTAATTGAAAAATGATTTTCTCGAAGTCTTATGACAAACCGATTTATTATGTTACTCACGGAGTAGCTAGTACTCACTCAATATTTAACAAATTTTGTAGATGTTCATTCGCAAGGTGTTTGAAAAGCAAACCGAGACTTGAAGTGAGAACTCAAGCGGGAGTCGGATATCACAACTAATAGAGACGGACTTGTGGGGATACTATGAAGACGCCCCATAATTTCTTATGTACTTGGGCACAACCTATGAGTTTAATGTATATTGTGCATACACTCATGCCTACCTCTACCATAATAGGTTTATGGTGGATAAACATATGTTTTTCACTTAATATGATAACATGATATTAGAGTAAACTAGGTACTTGCATATGTAACACTTAGTGTGTACTATAATGAATGACTTTTGTATGGATTGGAAACCTATTTTCTATGTAAAGGATTTCCAATCCCACTACTCGGCAAGTTATGAATGAAATAAGTTTGTTAACATAACTTGTTCTTTATGCAAATGTTGATATAGTGTGTAGTAAACACAAGTAAAAGATAGATAACCAAACTTATTTCCTAACTAATCCTAAAACGAGAAATGAAAAGAGGTTCATGGGAGTTTAAAACTTGTATTAAATGATGTGATAAATTTTAGTTACAAAGTTATTTTGGAACTTAAAGCGATATGAAAATTAATTAACTAGTGATTTGTTTCATTCCATGATGTGAATATGAGTGTTTATCCATAAAAAGTGATCTACTTAATAAGAAAAAATCGACAAATAAAGAGGTCTGACAACTACACATTTCGTACTTATTAGTTTTAGATAGAGGCTTGTGACTGTAAGCCAAATATAGGGGTGTCATATACTCTATTGACAAGTTATATAAAAATATTACTACAAGTGAAATATCTATATCACTTAAACACAAATAGTTTGTTCTCAATTTAGTGTAGCAAATAAAGTAAGGCGTATAATATTGTTTTGTTAATCATAGGCAATTAATATCTCAAACAATATTTGAATATTTAATGACTTTTGAGGTAAAATTCACTAGCAAAATACATATGTCTTTTATATATCTGAAACTTTTACTCATAAACAATCAATTGAGCAAATATTATCGCAAATTTCTGGTTACGAGTTTGACATGTGACATCTAATGGATCTCATAAATAATCTAGAATGTCCATATGAAAGGTGAATGAGTCCACATGGTTCACCCTGAATATTTTTCAGATATATTTGAAACTCAGTTCCAAATAACTAGTGATTATTAATAATCAAATTGCATAGAACTTGCAGCACACGAGAATTCTTTTATATGGAAGAATCTTATATTTTTCACGTGATTCTCGATGGTTCTTATTATCAACAAATTAGGATTGTCTAACCAGTCATGCCAAATAATAAAATTATATAATATTAAACTTTTGTCCAGTATAACAAATAATGTATTTGAACAACACAGCAAAGACTTTTTAAGTAAGAGACATCAAATTCTCAATTAAAGACACGCCTCAAGTGCGAATACTGATAATAGATGACTGACTTTATACGAACCATCACTACAGCATGTAATGAGTTTTCTTTTTATCAACAATGGTTTACCATTTAATTGAATATATTTAATAAACAGTTATGCTAAACCATTCTGAAGGTGGGCATAAGTAACTAAATATCCAACCTCATTTTCGATTATCGTGCAACAATCATTGAATGCTTGAGATCAAAACTCACTAGCATCATCAAGACAAATTTCTTGATTTCAGGAATTGGGCTTTTTAGTTTTATTCTATGAGCAAATAGTCTAGCAGGACGCTGCATTTCTAGTCGAAAGCAAACGAACACAAGACTATCTAATAGAAGCATCAATCAATACCGTAAATTAATAAATGGTCCACATAGTTGGTATATCAACCCATATATATCACAGAAAATTAGAAACTCAGTGCCTTTATACTAAAAAGTAATGACTAACTTGCCTTACTCACAAGCAGTACATGAGAAACCATTTGCTAAAAAAAATCTTTTGGTTCTTTATATTGTTTCTATATGAATTATCTGACGCATCATAATTACTCATATATACCCAAACCTACCATGCCAATGTACAAAGTTCTTTTAGTCAATGAACTTAAGGTTCGTGACATGGTTTATCTCAATTACTTTTACAAATGAACAATACATTCCAGATGGTAGTGTTGAGAATTTTTCCTTTATCTGTTTTCGGCCAGATACAAAGGAATTTATGCAGAAATGTTATTATATTTTGCACTATCTCAGTGTAGTATCCATAAAAGTCAGCAAATTTTTCTTGAATTTGCTAAAGTGCATCATTAATATACAATTTAGTATTATTTGTAAAAATAATACAAATTCTTTCAGAACTTTTGATGATGGTCGATGTTCTTAATATATAGTATTAGCATTATTTTCTGCTAATGTTAATTCCACGGTATGCATAGTTGTACTGACATCAAATTCCCAATATTTTCTTTTGTGTCAATACAACAATCGTAGATATCAAAGTGAGTTACTAGTTGACCATCATAATTAAGGAAATTAATATTCACTTTTCCTTTTTCTCTTGATTGACTACAGGTCAGAGATCCACAAGGTATTTTACCATAAGATAAGTACGTGCTCAACGTCCTTTCATGCTTTTTTTAGATGATCGATTATTATTGGATGCTTTATGCATCTTACTATTAAGGTTTTGTTCATGAGTTTTCTCATGTCTTTACATACAATTCACGATAAGATGTTGCATTTACTTCAGGCAATGCAATGGAACTAGTAGGGCGTAACTCATGATTTTTCCTATATTATGTGGATCTTTAACGATAAAATACTCAACTTTGAGTTAGACATAATAACGGAGGAAACTAAGTGATTTTGCACAATCCTTATATGTGTTTCTTTCTTCTGTTGTCTTATCTAAAGCCACTTGAGATCAGATGAACTAAAACATCAAGGGCCCATTGTCATATATATTACACCAAGAAACTAAGAAATGGATAGTAAACAAATTACAAATCTAGGCTCAGGATCAAACTCTTCTACAAGAAAACCTAAGATGAGCAACACCTTATACCCAAATGGAATAACCAACTACAATCACACCACTAAGGTAGTGATTTTCCTCTTTACCAACAACTCTAGATTTTGAATTTCAAATGAAGTGTAGAGAGGGAAGTTGGAGGCTTCTTCTTAGAGACAATGAAGTCTTGTGAACATATATACTTAAGGCCAAAGACACCAAATGGGCCAAAGCATCTTGTTGGGCCAATGAGTTAACAATGAACCACATAAGGCTCAAAACTCCAACTTGGACCTAAGACCATGAAATGTGTTGCTCCCAATCCTAAGTTTCTTCTCGTAGTAGTCGATAACGCTTCAATCATCGATAATGGCCTATGAAGGTAAGTTTGATCATCATCGCCTAGGGATTATTGAGTTTCAAAATCCCAACAATCTTCCACCTGATATCTGATAATCCTGCAAGCATAAAAAAAACACAAAGTCAAAACTTGCCGCACACAAGGTATCAAGGAACAAACTAGAAATTAAAGACCTTACCATTTCCATGAACAAAACATGGTTACCTACTAACAATGCTATCACAAAGGGCTAAGATCAAACCCAAGTCTCAACATGCACATAGTGAGCTAATCTATGCATATATAATTAGCAGATAAGCATCTTTAGTCAAACAACACATGCTCACTAAAGATAATGTGACACACACAAAGATTCGCACCAATGCATACAAAGCACATGCAAATGTAACACAAAGTAAACATTTTTCAAGTAAGTCAATCATGAGCAGAAAATAACACACAGTTATTAGTGATAACACATGGTATGATAAGAACACAAACGGGTGTTAATTTACAGAGATTCAACAAACACACTTTCACCAAAAAAACACACCATGCCTAACACAAAGTCAGCAGTCATCCAAATGCAACAAATGCAAATATGACAACATGAAAATGATCTCTCTCTTACCCTTCCATTGCGTGTAGCTCGACTCAAGAGAACAAATCTCTCATCTCATCATCACCCACTCAGTCGATTGCTTACACTTTATATGTCTAACTGGTAAACCAACTAAAGATCTCAGGTCGGGATGTTTCTCCATCACTAGGTAGACAATGGGCCTCCACCTAATTTAAAATGACCGGAGCTCACCTAGAACTCTATTCTAGTTCACTCATAGCTCTCCACTAGGGTTTACTAAGAACTCTCTACGAGCTAACTCAGAATTCTCCACCTGGCCAGGGCTTTCTCTCAAATAGAAAAATCCACTACATTTCCACATGTATGTCACCAA